>CM039736.1:55413061-55484680 GCA_022539455.1 Dendrobium nobile | reverse complement strand
ATTTTCCACGGCTAGGTAACGATCTTTCTTCCGTTATTTGCTTTATCTTCGCCTGATCATCGACTTCAGCAGCCACCTTCTTCACGACATCTAGTTACCTCTCCACGGCAAAGGTAACGATTTATTTCCCTTGCTTTTTCTTCGCCTGCTTCATCATCTTGCACCACATGCATTGTCAAAGATGACTATAGTCACTTCATTGTTCATAGTTTTTATTTTATTTTGAAAAAAATAAGAAAATTTTGTTTGATTCTTTTATTTTTTATGTTCGACAAATTGAAAATAGTTTGAAATTTTATTTGATTCTTTTCTCCCCTTAGTATATTACATAAAAGCAAAAACATACCTCCCAAACAATACCAGGATATTCTTTCTTAATGAGGAATTTTTAAGTTTGAAGTCCATTGATTCTTATTCATGAATTTTTAATTCATGAAATATGTCAAGTTGAAGTTTTAGGCGAAGGTGCGAAGAAGGGATATGTTTACATGAAATTAATTTCTGTGAGAAGCGCATAACTGGTGGTGTCAAAAGGTTGAAAAATCATCTAACCTGCACTCATGTCAATGTGGGACCGTGTGCAAAAGTACCCGATGAAGTGAAAAAGTAATGTATATATTACTTAAAGAAGTATGCCACCACGAAGGAGGTCACACAAAGAAATATGAAAAAAGATGATATAAAATTCTTCTTACTATGTATCATAGCATGAAGGTTCCAGTAGTGGAAGCCATATACTTTCTTCTAATCGAGGCACTCGGGGCCTATGGATAGATTTATGGTTAATATTGATGACGAGGAAAAATATAAATACTCAGGTATTCCGCCTCCTACTTGTACAAAGGAACTCAGGAATAGAGTCTGTTTAGATATCGTCAGATTCATATATGAAAATGGGCTTCCATTTAATGTTGTTAGGAGTTCGTCATGGATCAATATGTTACAATCTGTTGGAAGCTATGGAAGAGGACTACAACTTCCAAGTATGTATGAGTTTGAGGACTTGGATGCTGAATGAGGAGGTCAAGATAACTTTAACAATGGTGGATGATGTTAAGAAGACTTGGACTGAGACAATAGTGACAATAATGTCAGATGGTTGGTCAGATATTCAACATAGAAGTATTATAAATTTCTTGGTCAACAATCCATATGGAACTGTTTTTCTAAAATTAGTGGATGCTTCAAGTTTTGTAAAAGATGCACAATTATTGTTTTAAATATTGGATGCCGTTGTGGAGGAAGTGGGAGATGCCTTAGTAGTACATGTTGTTACTGATAATTCAAGTGCATACAAAGCTGCAGGGAGAATGTTAATAGAGAAGAGGCATCACCTTTACTGGACTCCTTGTGTTACGGATTGCATTGATTTAATGCTTGAGAGGTTGGGACAGTTGCCTCAGCATAAATCAGCCCTATTGAAGGCTAAATTCGTTAATAAATTCGTATACAATCATTCTTGGGTATTCAACTTAATGAGAAAATTTACTGACAATGAAATTATTAGACCTGCTGTTATGAGATTTGCTACTGTATGTTTAATATTGCAGAGATTCAAGGAGTTAAGATAAACTTTGGAAGCTATGTTTACTTCTGAAGAATGGGATAAAATTACCTTATTTTAATCGTTTTGAGGCTTACGCCTCGATCCGCCTCGCCTCGCTTAGACAAAACGCCTCGATTCCCGATTTCACCTTTTAAAACCTTGGTATGAATCTTGCTAGAATATTATAATTTAAATCATAAACTATCAATCTCCTTAGCCTTCTTTCCAACTCATTTAATTTTCTGAATGTATAGAATATTTATATTCCTATGAATCATAATATTTATTAATTCCATTAATTTGCCTGTAAGGGAACTTATATTCTAAGATCCTATCTTAATTACAATTTCATGGGCTAACTTTTTTTGCATACATTCGTCCATGATGTGGGAACCCTTGCCTATTTAACATTGAAACCGACGTCGGTGCAGCGACCCTTGCACAGTTCTCATTGTATTTAGGCTATATAGAGCGTCGCTTTCAGGGAACACTCAAGCATTAATACAATGTATTTAAGTATTCATGTAATGATTATTTGACAAATTTTACGCTGGTTGTTGACTACCTAAAGCAACCCTCTATTTTTTTCATCTAGGACTTGAGACCCCACAACAACAGTGTTTGGAAAATAACATCATCTATATCTTATTATAGGAAGAGAGTAATTTAAATTGAAATCTAATTTCATCGTCTAATCCAAATTTGAATATAATTTTTTATCTATTTTAAATTAAAAAATAGGATTATTCAAATGGATGATATTTACTCAATTGTAATAAAATTTGACCTCATAAAATAAATACAATAAAAAACCCAAGTCTAAATTGAGTTAGATTGAGATTTTATTTATTTTATTTATATTCTATTTAAATTAGGTAAACATCTTCATTTATGATAATACTAATTTTAAATTTATATTAGAGTTAAATTTGGGTTAGAGGATATTGTTAATTTCCAATTTAAATTAGATGATATGATTCCAATTCAAGACTACGATCTGCATGTGACTATTACTTAATTCCTGAAGGATTTTTGTCTTGGCGTAATGCTGCTATCGTTCTTCTGATTTTTTAAATTGTAAGTTAAGGGAAGGCTTTATCATTATAAATATGGACTCTAATGCATGTAAAAATTATTATACTTATTCTACTTTGATTTTACTATACATTTTGCTTGAGTGTTGGCTGGATGTGATTCTTTCTAACCTAGTGCAATTGGGTGTTCCAAAATTGTTCATCTACATCATAGATCTGTGTTAGGAAATTATGATGTCATGCATCAACAAGCATTTGACCCTAGCGGTTTTTTAAGGTTTAGATGTTGCTGGAGTTGTGGGAGGATTATACCGCATTTGCATAAATGTGAATATTCTGTCACATTTTGCATGTATTGAGGAAATATCTGATGTTTGATTGAGGAAATATCGGATTTAATTTTTCTATAGGGTATGTCTACTAACGAATCCGAAAGTGTATTTGGCATTAACTATGCATATCTGTACACGTATAACTGACCATATATAATGATCTTTTTGCTAAAAGATTTCAAAACTTTTCTGTTTCTTCGATTTTGCAACTTAGGTTTCAATATCTTTTCGTGCTTTTAAAACTTTGTTAGTGATTGCATATTATTTCTCCGGTCATTTAATTTCTAGCGAATGCACCCATTTTTATGTTGGATTTTGTAATAGCTTGAGGCAATCATTTTATATAACAAATGATGTTGATTTTTATTTGTGTTTATAAAAATTGTTGGATTACAAACGGAGTTAATTTTTTGTGCTTCGTATTGATTTCATATATAGTCTAAATGTCAAGTTATATATCTGATTTCTTTCCATTATGTATCCTTGAGATGAATTCAAATGCTTGAATTTCACTGGCCTCTAGCAACTATTGCTTGGCCCATAATATGACCGTATAGCTCTAATCTATGGAAATAGTTTCTCGTTACATAAGCTTTTTTCAAACTGGCCGATCTTATATTTTACTTAGTTTGGTGTAGTATGGAGGCATACAACTGTTTTCCTTCTAGTTTCATTGCATTCAAGTTGGTCATGCCAGTTTGCTGCAACTAATGCAGGAAGCTGGTTAAAGCTGACAAGCTGTATATGAAGTTTTTCTTTTGTCTTTTTGTTTTTGTTGATAAATTTAGGTGAAAGAATTGTTTTGGCTGATGCCGTATATTCTTGCTTTGCAGCTACCTGTTGAAGCTATTAAGAGTCATGTTCTTATAGCTCCTGGCATGCAAGAATGGTTTCAGAAAGCTGCTGAAACTGGAAATCCTGATGCCCTGTTTCTTGCATTGAAGTTACAAGAAAGAGTTTCAATGGACAGAGAAACTTTTGGCGAGCTTCTTCCACTCCCCCTTAATGCTGAAAATTTCTTTTCTCGAGAGAATCTGCAACTTCTCGAAAGGTGTTTCAAGGTAGATTTTTCAAACCCATAGTTGTTTAGGTTTTTCAACTGTTATTTTTTGCAGGGATATAGATTGCTTCTTTCAAGTGGGTTTGTGATGATTTGTAATTAAAAAAGATAATTATGATATTGTAATGTTGGGACGGCAAAGAACCATGGTATCTTGTGTTTCAGACATGATTAAACTGGAATATATTTTAAAAACCTATGATGCACAGACACGGACACGGCGACACGGATATGACACGACATGGACACGTCAATTATTGAAAATATAGGACAGGGACAGACACGGTATTATAGTTTTTATATTTAAAAAATAGTGTATAAAAACTAAATAAGTATAATTTAAAAATAATTTGAAAACAATAAGTCATTTAATTAGAATTTGTGCTTAAAATGATTAGTATTAGGATGTCAAGAGTCAGGTGTCGATGCTGTTTATCAGTCACCAAGAGAGGAGATGAAAATACCTTCACTGCCAAAAAGAAATGAAAATGAGAATATTCGATGATTGGGTATTAAGTGCGGACATTGATTTGATGTTGTAGATAGAAAATAAGAAATTTAGTTTAAATCCCGCAAAATACAATAAATTATATTTAAAAAAATTTATAAAATATTTAAGATACGTGTGTCGGACACGCGTGTCCAATTTGTATTTAATATTTTTTAATCGGACACGTTTTCAGAATGTCCGACACGTGTCGGAGGAGTGTTGGACGAGTGTCGTGTCGGATACGGTGTCAGACACTGCACGCCTCTTTGAGGAGAAGTGTCGGTGCATCATAGTTAAAAACCTAGCTAAGAGGTATATGTGTTTTATGTGGGCTTGCAGATCCAATTTTTAAAAATCATTTCATTAACATATACACATATAAACACGTGCGTGCATACATACACTTTGTGTTGCATTTTTTATGCTACGATATCCTTATCCTTTTCATTGATATTTTTGGTATGATTAACTCGATCTTTATTCTTAAATGTAAACCGATTTTCTTACTGTGTACTTATAATAAGTTTATAGATTTATTTATTTTTCCTTGTACATGTGATGTGTTCTTATGTTCGCGCTATGTATTTTTTTCTTCTTACTCAGGAATCAACCTTTTGTCTGCCACGCGTACACAGTATTTGGCATTTTGTTATAAATATTCTTATACCGGATGCTAAATCTCAAATTGATGTAGAACATTGTAGTATGAAAAATAAGAAGAGCCGAAAATGTTGTTCATCTGAAGATATCATAAAAAATATTAGGTGTTTTTGTGAAGTGGTTATTGAAGGAATTCTTCTTCAATCATCTCATGATCGGAAGCATTTGGCACTAAACATTCTGCAGCTCCTCCTCCCACGTCTACCAGCATCTTGCATTAATAGTGTCCTCTCTCACAAGCTTGCTCACTGTTTAATGGACATACTGTCAACCAAAAGTTCATGGTTGTACAATGCTGCTCAGCTTTTCATGAATGAACTAATTTGCTGGGCTAACATTGAGGATGATAGGCGTGCAACAATAATTGTGTGCCTGCAAAAGTACAGTAATGGAAGGTTTGATTGCATCACAAGGACGGATATTGTTAAGAAGTTGGTCTCAAAATTTAAAACTTCCAAAAGTTGTTTGCATTTTGTTCATAATTTGATGAACTTGTTCGTAGATGAAGCAGGCATTACAGATGAACCGTCTGATCAAAGTCATACAACTGATGAAAATTCAGAAGTGGGATCAACAGAGGATAAAGGCTCTCCAGGAGCATCAGGAAACATGGATTCTCTAAAGATTTGGATCATTAATACGATGCCTCATGTTTTGAAAAATCTTAAAGTTGGTATGAAACTGGGCATTTCAGCACAAACTGAATCAGGAAACTTTTTGGAGGAGAAACTTAAGGTTCAGACAGAGATAGTAAAGTTTCTTGCAGTTCAGGGCTTATTTTCTGCATCTTTGGGCACTGAAGTTACATCATTTGAGTTGCAAGAGAAGTTTAAGTGGCCAAAAGTAGCCAGTTCCAGTCCTTTATGCACGATGTGCATTGAAGAGCTTCAATTATTGTTGGAAGATGCCCAAAAAGAGGAATTGGGTGGTTCTGTGAATAATCTTGAGCTGAGTGACCTTGGTTCGTACTTCATGTGTTTCCTTAAGACTTTATGCAGCATCCCTTCAGTTTCACTTTATAGAACTCTTAGTAATGAAGACAAGAGAGCATTCAATAGATTGCAAGCAGCTGAATCACGACTTTACCGAAAGGTATTATTCTCTGTTCCAGTCTGTATCAAAGATAAAATACTGAAGCTTTTTATTTGATGGCCTAAAATTTTAACCTGTAAAAAAATTGATTCATGACTTTGCTCGACACCTAAGTCTAATGTGCATAATTATGTTTATTTCATGCAACACATATCAGTTTAATGAACCGGATTTTTAATTTAATAATTTTTTTTTGTTTTCTATCTTATGCTTTGTTTATGTGATTTATATAATTCTACATTTGGATAAATTCTTACATCTTGAAACAATATAATTTAGAAAAATCCTGTACGTTTGGTTTCATTGAAGGAATCTATTTTTTGTATGATGGTTCTTTGAGGGTTCAATTCTGCCATTTTGCATATTTTGAAATTTAATTGAACTTTTTGTTGTCAGTTTGACATTTGAGATACAAGTGCTAACTTGAGGCTTTTGATAATTTATTTTGAAGGTGCTTAACGATTTCTTAGATGGAAATTTATTAATGTGGTTTATTATAATTTTTTTAAGGTGCTTTAAGATTTCTTAGATGGAATTTATTAATTTGTATTTACTGCCTTGAGGCTGATTCTCGAGTAATTTTTTTTTCGTGATTTTTGCTGATAAATGATGCGAGAATCCTTCTGCTCTGTTCTCATGAATTAATTTGGTTTCCTATAGGGAAATGGGCTTGCCTTCCGTTATTCTTTTTCCTTATTTTCTCTCTATTCTTTTTCTCACTGTCTGGGCATTCTGTTATTCTCCTTGGATGAGGCGCTCAAATTCCTTTCAAATTTTTTTGTTTAGCCATTGACACAGTGCTCCTGTATGCTGCTGTTAGATTGGTCCAAGGTGGACCGGTCCAGTCGGTTCTAAACTAGGGTCGACACCTGGTCTATGCCAGGCGAACCAGGAAGCCGCCGGCCCCTTTGTGGGGTCCATGAATTAGAAGCAATATTCAAATAGGAGGGGGAGGTTTAGGAGGGAAATTAATTTAAGAAGGGCTGTGTAGTAATTATGCATTTTTTTATTATATAAATATGGGGAAAGAGTTAGGGTTAGGGTTATGTTGATATTTGTTGCATTTAGGAGCTTTTTAGGTTTTGCTTGGGCTCTAGCCGTCGATTAGAGTTTGGGAGAGCCGGATCTTTATCCCAAATTGAAGATCCATTATATCTTGCTTTTCTCCACTTTTCATATAATATTGAGTTTTCTTATTGATTTGCCAAGGGATTTCCTCAAATTCCTGCTTGTTATTACTGAAATGTCTAATTTCAGCTACCAGTTCTTCAATTTTTGCACTTGTTTCCTATCAAATTGGTAGAAGAGTACTTTCTCGTGCGGAAAAAACAAATCTTTTTCGTTGTATTTGCAATTGGAATCTAGATCCAATTAATGCCGGCAAAGAAGATGGATGCGTTGGAGGGCGAGATAGAACAACTCAAGTCTAGAGTAGAAGAATTTGGGGTAGAGGGAAGACTTTCGGCCATCGAGAACCGCTTTGGGAACTTTGAATCGATGATGGAAAAGATTCTTGAGAAGCAATCGAAAGCGTCACTGATGATTCTCCTAGGGTGGAACCATGAGGAAAGGAGATCCAGGAGAACGGAGAGGATTTGGAGAATGTTTTCCATCAAGGACCACGTGGAGGAGCCTTGTTAGTGAGTGGATCGGGTTATTCTGAAGAGAGGATAGCAAGGAGGAGGGAAGCCAACCCTTTTGGGAGAGTACCCGGGCATGGATGAAGGTGAAATGGAAAAGGACATGTTTGGGGGGAGCCATGGGGTCAAAACCAACCAAGGGAGGAAGGAAGAGAATCACACCACCACTACACCAGGTGAACTAACGAGAAATCAATGTGGTATGGATACGAGGGCAAGGAAGCAAAAAAAGCCGGTTTTTGAAGTGGAAGTTGTTCAGGGATGGGTGTACCGGGTGGAACGTTACTTTGCCAACAATGGGTTGATTGAAGGGGATAAACTTATGGCGGCAGGTCTATGTTTGGAAGGGAAAGTCCTTGCCTAGTTTCAATTGAGGGAGGCCAGGTATCCGATCTACTCATGGGGGGGGGAATTTAAGGAGTGCTTGTTGGAGTGTTTCTGAGCCATCTGGTAAGGGACCTTCACGAGCAGTTCTCTTTGTCCTACTCAGGAGGGGACAATTATGGAGTATAAGGAGAAATTTGAGCCACTATCAGGGAGATTGTGGGGAATTCATGAGGAAGGATTGAAGGAGAATTTCATGAACGGATTTAGGGAGGACATATGAGCAGAACTCAGGGTATTGAGGCCTAGGGGATTGAGAGAGATGATAGAGTTGGCAAAGAGGGTAGAGGAAAAAATGAAACAGGGAGAAAGCCATTAGAAGTAACAACATGGAAGGGGCCAACAATCAGAGTACCCCTATAACCCTAGCTCCCAGAACCCAAACAATATCCTTTTAGAGAGAAGCTTTGAGGGAGAAGAGCGGTGAAGTTCGTCCCGCCAGGGGGGGGGGGACTTCAAGCGACTCACAGAGGGTGGAGGTGCGGGAGAAGCGGGAAAAGAGATTATGTTTCAGATGTGATGAAAAGTACACGCCGGGGCACAGGTGTGAGGATCGAACTCTTTAGGTTCTCACTGTCTTTGATAATGAGGAAGTTGAAGAGGGAGGTGTTGAGGCATCGCCGGAGGAAGAAATGTTTCATTTAGATATGGTTGAGGTCTCCTTGAACATAGTGGTGGGTTTACTTTGAATCACATTATGAAGGTGAGAGGAGAAATAACAGATAAGGAAGTAGTTGTGCTGATAGATAGTGGGGCCATCTATAATTTCTTCTCCAACCAGGTTGTAAACCTATCAGGACTGAAACTGGTCGACATAGTAGGCTATGAGGTGATGATGGGAATAGGGAAGATGGAGATAGATAGAGGGGTGTGTAGGAGAGTGGTCTTGACCATATAAGAAATCCAAGTGAGGGAGAAGTTTCTCCCATTAGAGTTGGGTAGCACTGATGTTATCCTGGGTATGAGATGACTGCAATTCTTGGGGGACATCAAAGTGAATTGGGTGATGCTCACAATGGAGCTGATGGTGGAAGTGAGGAGGTCGGTGATTAAGGAAATGCAGGCTTCTCCAAAGCCATGGTGTCACTAAAACCATGGTAAGAGTCATACAGGAGGGAGAGACAGAGCTTGGAGGGGATCAAAGAGAAAGGGGACATCCCTATTTCAATATAGCTAGTTATGCAGCAGTTTCGTAAGGTTTTTCAGCCACCTCAGGGATTCATCATAGAGGAAACATGAGCATGCCATCACATTGAGGGAGGGGGTATCACCGATCAGTGTTAGGCCTCACCGATACCCCCAGATCCAGAAGGACGAAATTAAAAAGCTGATTTGAGAGATGTGGGAGGTTGGGATCATTAGGCCGAGCATGTGCCCTTTATTAGCCCAGTTCTACTGGTAAAAAAAAAAATGGAGTTGGCATTTTTGTGTGGACAATTGGGCCCTGAATAAGGAGACTTTGTTAGACAAGTTTCCTATTCTAGTGATAATTGAGTTTTGTGAAGCAGCAATATTCATGAAGGTGGACCCGAAGTCCGGATACCATCAGATTTAGATGAGAGAGGAAGATGTCCTGAAGACAATTTTCAGGATACATGAGGGATGCTATGAGTTCTTGGTGATGCTGTTTGGTCTCACCAAAGCCCCTGCTATCTTCCAGTCCCTCATGAATAAGGTGTTTTGACCTTATCACAGGAAGTTTGTTCTAGTTTTCTTTGATGACATTCTGGTGTATAGCAAATCCAATGAAGAGCATTTGGAGCATCTTAGGGTGGTCTTGGAGGTGTTACAGGTGCATCAGCTGAGGGTCAATATGAAAAAGTGCTGTTTTGCATAGGCGAGTGTAGAGTGTTTGGAGTACGTGGTATTACAGGAAGGGGTGGTCACTGATAAGGCCAACATTGAGGAAAAGATGAAGTGGCCTCTACTTAGGAACCTGAGGAGCTAAGGGATTTCCTAGGATTGACAAGGTACTATAGAAGGTTCGTGGTACGATACAACAACATTGCTTGGCCTCTGATAGAGCAGTTGAAGAAAGACAACTTGTGGGGAGAGGCAGCTACTCAAGCCTTTGAGAGATTGAAGGCCGCCATGACCATAGTTCTGGTCCCGATACTACCCGATTTCAACCATATGTTTATGGTAGAGAGATGCCTTAGGATATGGGTTGAGGGCAGTAATAATTCAAATTCACAAAATCATAAACTACTTTAGCCAGGTGTTGATAGTCAGAGTTTGGCTAATGTTAATCTATGAGAGGGAGCTAATGACCATTATATTGACTTTTCAGAAGTGGTGTTTGTATTTGTTGGGTAAACATTTCATCGTTAGGACCGACCATAGGAGCTTGAAGTATTTACTAGAGCAGAGGATGGTGACCGAGGAGCTTCAGAGGTGGTTGTCCAAGTTGTTGGGATATGATTTTGAAATCCAGTATCGGCCAGGGCTGGAAAATAAGGCGGCAGATGCATTGTTTAAATGCGTGGGGGAGTTCCAAGAGATGCCTTTTCGATACCGCTGATGTTGGATTGGGGGGTTATTAAGGAAGAAAGTGCGCAAGACAAGGAGCCGAGGAAGATCATAGAGGAACTGCTGAAGGATGAGAATAGCCATCCTCTCTATTCAGGAGATGGGGAGAGACTTCTATACTAAGGGAGGTTTGTGCTGCCACCAACCTCAATTCATATTCCGCACTTGTTGCAGGAGTTTTACGAGAGCGCTATTGGGGGTCACTCGGGTGTATAGAAGATATAAAGGAGATTGGCTGTTGAACTATATTGGAAGGGAATGTACAAGGATGTAGAGGAGATTGTGGCCAACTGTGAGGTTTATTAGAGGAGTAAGTATATGGCTATGGCTCTAGGGGGGCTACTACAACCTTTAACACTTCCAGACGGAGTGTGGGAAGAGATCTCCATGGATTTTATAGACGAGCTACCTAGATTGGAGGGGTTTACCTTTATTTTAGTGGTAGTGGACAGTCTAAGCAAATATGCTCATTTCATTCCTTTACGACATCCTTACATAACTGTAATAGTGGCATCAACTTCCATTAGAGAGGTGGTTAAATTACACGAGATACCATAATCTATAGTATATGATCGAGGAAAGGTGTTCTTCAGTCACTTTTGAAGAGAGTTGTTCAGGCTGTAAGGGACTGTACTTAAGAGGAGCATCGCTTACCATCTCAGACAGACGGCCAGATGGAGGTGGTCAATAGGAGTTTGGAAACATAATTGTGATGATTTGTTTTAGAGACACATCGGTTGTAGGCTAAATGGCTAGCATTGATAGAGTATTGTACAACACTTCGTACTATTCGGCGTCTCAGATTACCCCTTTCAAAGTGCTGTACTGCAAAGATCTGCCTCATTTGATGCACTTTGGACAGAGTAACACATCGATCTTTTCAGTGGAACAATGCTTGGAAGATTTGGACATGATACTAGAGGAATTGAAAAGACCTCTGCAGAGAGCTTATTAGATTGTGGAAAGGCAGGCTAATGAGCATAGGAATGGGGTATTGTTAGACCGGTCCAAGGTTTACAGGTTTAGCCGGCCCTAATCCAGGGCCAGCACCTAGTCTATGCTAGACAGACTAGGAAGCCGTTGGCCCCTTTGTGGGACCCTTGAATTAAAGCAATTTACAAATTGGAGGGGAGGATTTAGGAGGGAAATTAATCTTAAGATGGGTTGTTTAGTAACTATGCATTTATTTTGTATTCTTCAAATAGGGGGTAAGAGTTAGGGTTAGGGTTATGTTGATGTTTGCTGAATTTAGGAGTTCTCTAATTTTTGCTTGGGCTCTAGCCTTCGGCTAGAGATTGGAAGGGCCGGATCTTCCTCTCGAATTGAAGATCTATTGTATCTTGTTTATTTTCTTCCACTTTTCATATAATATTGAGTTTTCCTATTGTTTTGCCAAGGGATTTTTTCAAATTCCTGCTGGTTGAAATCTCTAATTTCAGCCGCTAGTTCTTCAATTTCTGCACTTGTTTCCTGTTAGCTGCCAAAAACTTTGTTCTTTGACTCGTGAATGCAAGGGAAATTGAATGT
The DNA here is from genome assembly GCA_022539455.1 of Dendrobium nobile. NCBI lineage: Eukaryota > Viridiplantae > Streptophyta > Magnoliopsida > Asparagales > Orchidaceae > Dendrobium > Dendrobium nobile. The sequence continues at coordinate 55,472,386 of CM039736.1, read as the reverse complement.
TCCGTTTGGACGTTTTGTATACATTACTAATTACCGTACTTGGGATTTGGAAAAAAGATTCTAATATTTATTTCATGCTATATTGCTTCCATTGTTGATTTCACAGATATTACTTTGATAAGCAAAGAAGCTCTTACGCATGTAGCATAGTATGTAATTCTAAGGTGGGTTTCACTGTAATTTATTCATGATATAAATGAACAAATAAGAAACCTTTGGAATACCAATTTATCTTTTTATTGAGCTTATTAGTCTGATTCTATAATGTTCAATGTGAAATTTTATTTTCAAAATTTGAGACCTTAATATTATTTTTTTTTTGTGGAACTTTAAGGGCCTAATATTTTCAAATCCTACAAATTTTGTGATGAAATGCTTAAGCAGACGAGCAGGAAAGATTTTATGCATGAATTATGTTGACTGATTATGGTCAAAGAGCTTCTTGGGATTTTCCATATTTTTGTGCTATGCTATTGCACTGCATCTGATTGCATCTAAATCTTTTGGTGGCACAAGTTTTGCAGCCGTATGAGCAATTAGTTAAACCTGTATAGAGGGCTGTTCTGAATGGATATTCTTATCTTATAATGCTATTTTATTCAGAATATCAGTTTAACTTTTCAATGTACTAACCTATTTAGGTATTTGCATGATGGGAAAATCCTTATTTCATCATAGTTTTTACGGTGTTCTACTAGATTTTGGTCTATAGTTGCTTTAAAAAATCCTCTTGTAATATCAGTTTCATCTTTTTATTGAACTTTCCTGGTTTGACTAGTATAATGATCAATCAGAAACTCTATTTTCAAAATTTTAGACCTTAATGGTTTTTTGGAAGTTTAAGGGCCTAAATATTTTCATGCCCAATGTAGAGAACCTAGATATAGTACATCCTTTTTTTATTTACATGTTTTGCGATGGAGAATGTTGGTGTAGCTCTAGTAGAAGATAAGATTAGAGAGAGTTGCCTTAGATGGTTTGGTCACATAAAACGGTAGCCTTCCAATTACTGGATTAGGAAAGTAGATGTATTAGATTTGACTTATGTTAATAAAGGTAGGGTAGACCTAAATAGACTTGGTTAGAAAATATTAGAAATAACCTTTTTTTATTAGATTTAGATGTGAATTTGACTCTTAACAAGACACAATGGAGAAAAATGATTCATGTAGCCGACCCCACATAGTAGGATAAAGGCTTGTTATTGTTGTTGTTTTGCGATGGAGAAGCATGAGCCGTCGAGTAGGTGACATTTGATGCATGAAAGTTTTTGACTGATTCCAGTCAAAGAAGTTTGGATTCGATGTTTTTTTGCAGTCAACTATTTTATTGAATTTGATTTCATCTAAACCTACTCTTGACATGAGTTTTGCTAACCCTATGAGCTAGTAGTTATACATGTATAGAGTTTTCAGAAGGGATATTTTTTTATCTTATGCTATTTTAGTCAGAATATGAAATATTCATTTTTCAATCTACTTATTTAAGTAGGTGCGTAATGGGGTAAATCTTTATGTCATAATAGTCTGAAGGTTGAATGCGCTGAAGTTCTCTTAGATTTTGGTCTAGAGTTGCTTTTCATTGTCTTTGCCCTATTGAACAGTTCAAATCCATGGTCCCTGTTACCTCTACATTTTTGACTTTAACCTTTCATAATAATTCTTCTTGCCTGTTATTCTTTGCTTACATGTCCCGATCATTTTCTATCATATGTGCTTTGTCAGAGTCTTGACTGTTCCCAATATTTAATGTTTGAAATACTAATTAATACTGGGAAGACATTCTTATTTCCTACTTTATTTAAGTTCATCTTGTCCTTATATGGTAGTGAATATCCGGTAGTCGCATGTACATATACTTTGCCTGCAAATTGTGCCTTGACAATAAACCTTTGCATGTCACAGGAAAGGAAAATTGATTCAGGGTTTGTTGCCAACAAACTGCATGCTATGAGGTACTTGCTCATTCAGCTAGTTCTGCAGATTCTCCTTTATCCAGATGAATTCTCTGAGGCTGCATTGGATTTTGTTGTATGCTGCAAAAAGGTATTCCCTTCCTCGGAAAACAGTGATTCCTCGGAGGAAGAAGATGCATTTGATGATAATGATATGCCCGAATTGATGGATGTCTTAGTAGAAACACTTCTTTCAATTTTACCTCGCTCTTCTGGTCGCATGGGTTATGTTGTTGAACAGGTTTGTTTTTGGATACAGATTAGTCTGTTAACTTGTCAATTGTAGTGCTCATTTTTTACTCTCCAGGTTTTCAGGTTCTTCTGTGGTGATATAACTGATTACGGACTGCAACGCATGCTGCATGTTGTGAAGAAAGATCTAAAACCTCTTCGGCATCCTGTTAGCGATGATGATTATGATGATGATGATGATGATGATGAAATTCTTGGAATAGAAGATATTGATGAGATGGAGGAAGCTAAGGCTGATGAAATGAGTGTTTATAAAGAGCATGAAGATGACTCTGAGGAAATGGGGAATGGTGGAGAAAGGATCAGCAGTAGTGGAGATGAGTTTGAGGAAGGTGAACTAGCTGGTGTGGAACACCAGGAAAACGGTCAGAAAAGAGGCGAAGATCATCCTCTTAAATTAGATAAAGCTGTTGGAGATGAAGAAGAAGATGCCAAGAGTGAAGCTTCTGATGATTCTGGTGGCATGGATGATGATGCCATGTTTCGCATGGACGCTTACCATGCCCAATTGCTCAAAGAACGGACTGGAAACGACAACGCTCTCTCACAGTTGCTCTTATTCAAGCTTCGTGTTCTGTCGCTAATTGAGATTTATGTACACAAGTATCCAGGTGAACATTTGTGCTTGGGCTGGCATCTTTTGATTATGAAAAAGTTGTCTGCTAAGCACGAGATTGAGTGGGCTAATAAAGAATGGATCAGTGAAAAAATATGAGAAACTTTTATTTAGTATTAAAAGCATTGCTGCATCAAATAATCTTTTTAAATATGGGAATGCTTTTCTTTTTTCCTTAGTCAATCCTATTAATTATATTCTGCGGTAGATTTCATTTTCTTACAATCTGCTAACCAAAAATATGTCGATAGTATTTTTCCCTGGATATATAAGTCACTTATTTAATTTCTATCGTTTTTTTTCCTAACCTAGCTAATTTATTGTCTTTCTTTTTTCTCAAACAGGCAAATCCCATATACTGGCCATTTACTCTTGCTTAGTGCAAGCTTATTCAAAATACCATGGCGTGGGTGGAAATGAACAACTTGGACAACGCATTAATGGAATTTTGCAGAAGAAAATATTTAAGGGAAGGGACTATCCAAAAGGAAGTGACATCTCACTCGATTCTCTCGAAAAACTATTGGAGAAAAGTCTGAAAATAGCTTCACGGTCTCGGGTTAAGGATATATCTTCTCTGGCACAGGCCTCTGCATTTTGGCTGCTAAAAATTGTGAACTCCAGAAATTTCTCTGAAGTAGAACTTAGCAGAATTTTGCAAATTTTTGAAAGTTTACTTGTCGATTACTTTAATAATAGGAATTGTCGCTTGAAATCTGGGTTTATAAAAGAGATTATTAGGCGGCATCATTGGCTTGGTCTTAAGCTCTTTGGATTCCTTCTAGGCAAATGTACGAATGCAAAGTCAGAATTTCGACGAATAGAGGCTGTGGATATGGTGGGTTGCATAATAAAGTCTGTGATCCCGAGCAGCAAGGTTGTGGGAGATAAAGAAGCAATCAGTAAATCTTCAAAACTGTTGAAGGCACACCTACCAGCTCTCTGCGAGCTGATTTTTCAGCTGCTAAATAATTTACCGGGAAAGCAATCACGTCGTGCAGAAGTTAGACGGTTTTGCACCAGGTCCTTGCAAGCAGTTTCTATGCTTAACCTGAAGAAATCATTTCGTAAGGCTATGAAGCCCGAGGGCTTTTCTCTTTGTGAGTTGCATCTAGGAAATGCTGTTCTTCCTTTCCAAGTGCAGTGAATGTGGAAGTGCATGATGAGTCCAAGAATACAAAATTGCAGGGTGCAACCCAAGCAATCCTGAAAAGAGGTACTTTTGCTCATTTGTTATTTTGTCTATTTTAGAGCTTGATTAGTAATTACTATCCTGATAGTAATTGAGGATTGCCTCTTCTTTCAACTATAGACGCAACTGGATTTGTATATCCTGATTACATAACCTTTGAAAGTTGCGATTATCTTGCCTTAATTTCTTTGAATTTCCGCAGTTTCATAACGATGGTTTTGATCTCCTGCAGGTATCGAAATTTGCTTGGAGTTTTTGATCTTTTGGCTGATTCCCAATGCTGTTATTGTCAGTCCTGGTTGTGGGATTTCGCCTTCCATGCAGGCAACGTTTTGCATTTTAGGTTCTATTTAGATTTTTGAATTCGTGCATGTATATGTGCGATCTAATAACTTTAAAAATTATAAAATAGCAAATTACACTCTATTTTATTGGTGAGCTGAAATTTTTGAAATGAACCACACATTGCATTAATTTAGCTTACAGACAAAACATTCATATTTTAATAATTTTTCAATTAATGTTATTTATGTATTTTTTTGGGTAGAGTGATTAATTGCAAGTTTGAACTTCTATTAATTTTTATTTATATTAATTTACATGAAAGGAATTTATTTGTTTTGTTGCCTTTGAAATGTTTTCAACGTAGAAATAAATTGGTTTGATGAAAATCGTGAAGTTTCTTCTTAAAATAATAAATTATTTTTTCTATAATGTTCTCTAATGTTATTTCAATTTACAATGGTCCTATTAATTTTCTAAATATTTGCATTTAAACTCAGTTATGTTTGAAATATCTATTATTCACTTAAAAAATATGAACTTTTGGGTCATTGCATTTTATAATATATTATAGAATCTTTTCCCACAAATAATGTGCAACTATTGAGCATATGTTATATTATTTATGTTTTCCCATAGGTGATAACATGCATCTGATTGATAATTTATAACGTATCAGTTGAGTATAAACAAATTTTATATTATAAATAATTAGTTAAACTAATTTGAAGCTCAAACTCCTTTTTTTTTTATTTAAAGTCTTATATTTGAATTGAGACAACGGCAACACATTGATGTAATTCATTGATGGTTCTTTCGATCATGTTTCCTCTTTTTCTATTTAAAATATAATCAAGAATTTAAGTTTAATAATCTGAACCAAGTGGAATCATGCCCATTTGAAAATTATTGGTCAACCCCTTCGCACGGAACAATTATTAGGTTAGGTGACCTGACGTAGCTCTACGTTCGGACGCTAATAATATGTTGCCACGTGCTCTTACTCTTTACCGCGTGGCCCGACGACCCGACTCGGACCGGAACCCAGGATTGCTATGTTCGCGTATTGCTCGGTATTGTTAGGTATTGCTCGGTATTGCTAGGTATTGCTTGACAATAACGAAAAATATCATTTTGTGAAGACCAATATCGAGCAACACTGAGCAATACCTAGAAAACTCGGTATTGCTAGGTATTGGTCTTCACAGAATGTTATTTCTCATTATTGCCGAGCAAAATCGACCAATACCTAGCAATACCGAGCAATACGAGAACATAGCAATCCCGGGGCCGTTCTGGGTTGGGTTGTCGGGTCGCGCGATAAAGAGTAAGAACATGTGGCACTATCTTACTGGCGTCCGAACGTAGAGCTACGTCAGGTCACCTGACCAAATAAAAGTTCCTTCGCATGACCCTAACCAACTTTCTACTTGAAACATGCAATCATGTTGCCTCTTTCATTCTTGATATAAGGATATAGTGAGTGCTAGGGCATCTCTCTCTCTCTTTCTCTCTCTCTCTCTCTCTCTCTCTCTCTCTCTCACACACACACACACACACACACACACACATAGAGACACACACAATTGATCTTCTTGAGCTGCCAAGCTTCCCCCGCATTCTTAACTCCTTCCATGTGACAGCCAATCAGAAACTCTTAATCATAAACATGTGTAGTTTTGACAAAAATCAATTACCTGATAGGATAGATCTTGATTCACTATATTAGAATCTATGATGGATGTTTCTTTGAAATTAAAGTAGTCTTTCGCATCCTCATATGTGATTAAGCTTTCATCTATCTTCCTTTGAGAGCCATTGACCGTGCGTCCTCTTTTGCTTGCCATCACGATGCGAAAAATTGTTTCATACTAACAGTAGATGAAGGCGGTGTGAATTGAAAGTGAAATCCCAATTTATAGCATTTTGTTCAATCATATAGTTTAATCGGTGATCATCTAGTATGATCACATGTTACCAAATTGTTTTATTTGATTCCTTCGATTAACCTATCATTTAGTGTCGTATAGAATGATCTTTGACTTTTGATCATCTTGATGCTTATCATAACTATCTTTGAATCAGTTAAATTGTATAGTAAGAAGAGGTGCATCGTACAATATGATCAATTTTAATTATTCGTTCCGAACATTAATGTTGTAATAATTGTGCTTAGGGATCGTCCTGTCCTACGTGTATTGTAAAGTACAAGTGTAGTTCATACAATACACAGTGATAAGCTTTTGGTTTAGGGGTAATGATGAGAACTTTTCTAAATTAAAATAAAATAGAAGACACAAAATACAAATAAAGCATCATGGCAAAAGCACATAAACACATGCAATAAAACATACATCACATAAAACATACAAGCAACATCTATCATAACACAATGGTCTAGGCACTTAAATAAATTACTCCTAATCTCATGATAAGTACACTAAACTTCTCATAGTGAAGTGGTTTCGTAAATATGTATGTCAATTAATTTTTTTATGTCAATAATATGAATGTCTACGTCTCTTTTTAACATATAGTCTCTAATGAAATGATAGTGGTTCGGACAACTTGATTTACGTCCACTTTCCGGGTATTCCACTAACCACTCTTGCTCCCAGATAGGTGGGATGAGCCTTTCTCCTTCATAGGGATCAAAGTACCCCTTCCCTTCCTAAAAAGACACCCTCTTTTCGTACATAGAATAGTAGAGATGCAACACCACTAGCCTCCTTCTAACAGAAGACTCCCCTGAGCTATTGCACCAAGAGACCTTAATATATTAAAATTGATGAAAAAGATCACACAATATGAAGAATAACCTTACGGATATTGATCTCTTAAATAATGTCTCAAGAGATCCCTCACAAACTCTCTTTCTATCTCTCTCGCTCTCTTCTTCTCTCCCACACACAATAAAGTAAAACCTCTCAAAAGCTCTTTCACAACCTCCTTTGCCCCTCCCAAGAAGCTTGAGATGTTCCCTCTCTATCCTCAAAAAAACCTAAGAGTATATATATATATATATATATATATAGCTCTTATTCAATCCCTAAAATCTTGATATATTTATTTAGATGGGCTAATCATATAGATCGATCCAAGATTACACAATAAGATCTAAATAACTTTATCGACTTATGGAGCCAGAAGAACCTGTTTGAATGAAGTTCGTTTAAGCAAGCTCTTTGTTTATTTGCACTGTATGATATATGGAGTACAATATGTTTTTCGCAAGGATGATGTGTTAGAGCAATTGATTGACATGTTTTATCAGATTTTTAGTAGACATGTTCTGTATTTGTTTGTATTATATGATGGATCGGAGATCATATAGTAAAAAATCAACTCTAACTTTTTTACCCTTGATAACAGATTCCTAAATAGGTAATTCATTATATGGGGTGTTAAATTTTGTACTGTATGAATTGGTCTATCCTGCAAGAATAACTAAAATTTTGAATTAACCATTTTTTTAGAAATTTAGGATTTAAACGATCTAAATTTAAATAGCTAATCATCGAGTATGATACACATCCTACTATATAATTAGAATACAATATTTTCAATTCTCAATTTTACATAAGTTAATCCCAATTTATTTTTAAAATTTGCCTCTCAATCTTACAATATTATTCTAATCATATAGTAATATTAAAAAATAAAGTCAAAAAACAGAAATGAATAAAAGAAGCAGAGAAAAAATTGAAGCTAGTAATTGAAAAATTAAAAAAATTATAATCTAAAATTCTTGAACCATTTAACTAGACTAAGGAGGTTATACCATACGTAATAAGAATTTTAAGGATTTTGGTATATTAGGAAATCTATTCTTCGATTAAAATTTAAATAAATTTAAGTTCCATTAAACCCAAAATCATTGAGACCTAGTTAAGCTAATCAAACTTCACTTTCACAATTTGGTGTTTTGTTTAAATGGAAGACTAATGGAAATAGGATATTTGTTTGTATTAGGTTGTATTAATTTTGTTATTAACAAATTGTGGAATTATAAATTTACTTATGTTATGTTATTGAATTACATTTGAAGGATTGCAATTAACAAAATAAGGTAATGACAGAGTCAATTGCATATGAATTACTTGAGGACAAGTAACGAATTAAGATTTGGAGATTTTGTTAAATTAAAAGTTTTAAGATTTTATATTATGTATTTGTATGAAAAGTGAGGCCAGGTTGTCATTTGCATAGGAAATCTTAAATATGAGGCAAATAATGAGTAATAATAACACAACACTGAAACACTGCATAGTGGAGTGCTACAACACTTATGGAAATATTCAGCTTCAAAATAGAGACTTAATCATCGCAATGGATATAAGCATCACAACATTCATATTGAGATGAAAATGTTGGTCAAGACATAGAGTTTAGCATTGCAGCATTGTAATTTTTGAGTGTTATAGCATAACCTGAACACCGTAGCTCCATTGCTTTGTAGCTTTGTAGTGTCCAAGAGACATAGTCATGATAGAGAGCAAAGCACATTGCAATAGAAAAGACATTACCATTGAAGTGCCAAATCACCATTGGAAGCAATATCATGTTGTATCACCTAAACACTATTGTGATGCAATTAATTTAGTAACAATGACTAAAGTGATACATTTGGGTTTGGATCAACACAGTTGGTTGACCTAGGTTAGGACATAGGCTGGGTTGACCATGGTAGATGTATAGGGTTAGGAGTCACCTAATGTAAGTGTTAGCTTTGGCCTATTTAATATAGGCTAGGAGATGGCTCATGGGATGCCTCTCTTAATCACTCGGGTTAGATTATTTGGCAAGCCTAAATGGGTCCAAAGACTAAGTTTGCTAGGGTTGATCCCTATGGATAAACCAAGGGGGTTTTGGTTCTTTGGATTGGCCTAGAGGATTGAATTCTATGCATAAAAGGTTTAGGTTAATTTAGTTTGGTCAACCGAGGTTGACATGGTCAATCTGGATTCATTATGGGTTGGGGTTGGATCAAACACATTCTAAAATATATTTTTGATCTTATTAGAGAAGGTTTAAGGTCATGGCATAAGCAATATGCATGAAATGAATTTTTAAGATAAGGGTTGATTTGGTCAACCTAGGTTGAACTGGTCAACAAAACATATAAAAGGATTAAAGTTAGGTTCAATCTACTCTAAATAATAATTAAAATTATTGGAAGTGATATTGGGTCATGTCAAGCCTAAGTTATGAAGGGTTTATTCAAATGTTCATATCTGGTCATTTTAAGGTTTAATGAATTTTGATCAACCATGGTTCACTAAAGGCTCATTTAGGGTTATTCATGTATGGATTAAAGTTTGAAAGAGTTTAGAAGCTTTCAAGTCTGGGTAAGTTTATAAAGGAGATTTAGAATTTAGGGTTCAAAGGGTCCTTTAATGGTCAAAGTGACCAATAGTGGTCAACCTAGCCCATTTAAGTGCTCAATGGTATTTATGCATGATCATGAATGATTGTCAAATACTTCAGAGTTAAATATAGGTGTTAGATTGAGTGGGTAAATGGTGTTTATGCATGATCATGAATGATTGTTTAGATGAACATGGAGTCCTCCAAAATATATAGGTAGACTCTAAGGATATACCTAATCAGTATGTGAATGAACAAACACAAATTTAGAGACCTTTATTAAGATTTTAGATTTATTGAAAAATTCTTTGAAAAAGGGAAAAATCTAAAGGCTAAAGGTTTGGATTTGAACACTTGATTTTTATTCAGCAGAATTTGAATTGGATTTGATTTAGGGTTGAATGTTCATTGAAATTTATCAATGATTGAGGGCATTATGATTAATGGAAATTCTAAAATCATTGAACCATTGATAATCATTGAATGATTACTAGATGATTGATTTAGGGTCTAGTAATTAAATACCATGCTAACGCACAATATATAGGTAGATTTAGGTTTCAAAATGGAATTTAGGTATTTGGAAACCCTAATTGGAATTTTGATTTAGAGTTATGACCTCACACAAAAATGAGGTTAACATATGTCATCATGTTTGAAAAAAAATGTCACAAGTGCATAGCTGATTTGATAAAACTTTTATTGGTTTTGAGTTATGATTTTGTTTTATTTTATATATTCACCCATGTAAAGTTATAGATCATGGTATTGTTATGCAAACTATACTAGGAGAAACCTCCTCATGATTGAGATGATTATTTAAATTGATTATTTTCTTAATCAATCTTTTTATTAAAAAGTTTTTAATTAGTGACTAGATACATTATTTTTTAAAATTTTTATATAACAAAATTTTGACTTAATCACATCAATTTGTTAAATTAATTGATATATTATCATAAAAAAGCTACTTTAGGTAGCATTATAATGCAATAATTTTTAATCATTACTAAATAACTCCTTCAGAATTTTTTTAATTATGATAACATTTGAGTTATTAGAATGGTCATAACCTTTGCTGAAGGAGACACCTAACACTTGTTATAGCTTCATGAAAATTCTTAAATTAAGGATTTAGCCAGCACTATGTTCTCTTCCTAATAAACACATGATTTTCCCTCTCTTTACCTTCATAAACTCATTCATTTATTCTCTACTCAAGAAAAAAAAAAAAAAGGAATGATGAATTGTATTGACCATTTGTTCTTTACCCTAATTACCTATAATTCACCCTCTTCTTCTTCCATTCATTCCATTTTTTTGCTTCGTCAATGATGAATAATGAAGTACAAACCTGGTACCTCATGTATGTTACTCCCCATTCTTATCTTCTACCTTCTTTTCTTTGTTTAGATATTTCTTCTACAGAGCAATCCTAATTTCTGCAAAAAATAGAAAATATACCCTTATCTCTTGAATAGCCTTAGTTTCCTTTCCCTTACTAATGAGAATATTATAATATTAGTGATTTGATAATTCTATAAATAGTAATTATGTATTATATCATATTATTCATGCAACTAAAATTTTCACTTATAGTTGTTACCCTTAGCTCTAAATGACCTACGAATCCACTACCATTCACACCCTTACCCTTGCTTTTAGGTATGATAACTACTTTCTATCAAATTTGTTAAATTTCTATTAACTTATATTAAACGACTCATGTGTTTTAAAACATATAATTTAAAACTACCAAAAGAATTTGGCAGAACGATCATATCCAATATCTAGGCTGAATATGATTGGAATTAAATTTTAAAAATATAAATACAATTTCTAAAAATTTAATCAAATATGTGTATGTTTGGTTTAAATTTTACTTAACATAATACATTACATAAAAAAATAGGCCCAAATATAATATTTTTTATGATATGTGTAAATATAAATGATATTTATAATTTTTAACTTTGGTAGGGATAATGATTGCTTCTCAACAATATTAGGTAAATACTATGATAGGATTCCTAAGAAAAAATAAAAATGATAGGGAAAGAAATATGATAGAATGTGGTTAATTGAGAATCACATCACATTTTTCTTGCCTATCTTTTCCCTTTTGTTATAAAGTTCACCTTTCTCGTTTAGGTTTTTCAATTTACAATAAAAGGGAAAAAGATAAAGATAGAAATGGCGGAGAATGGATGGCCATTGGATTAGGTTTTGGATGCATTTAAATGCCAATCTTCATTTTTGAGGTATAAAATTTAGTTTGATAAGTTTTCTATAACTTACAAGAAATTAGGCAAAGCATGTTAATCAAACTCATCTTTATGTTTTCTTGGTTATTCAAGATTAATAGATCTTAGTAGAAAGATCTATGTTTATAGAATTTGATCCATATAGTTTCATATTTAAGTTTTCATATTTTAGCAAGTCATAAAGTTTGTTATTTTATGTACGAGTCTAACTAATGAATTAATATGATAATTAATTTTAAAGTAATTAGTATGAATTTTGTAAGTTAGGCTTCATTTGGGATCGCTTTCTTACTGTTTTCTGGAGCAACTTTCTAGTACAATTTTTTTAAGTTTAAGAAAATTTTGTATTAAAAAGCTATTTTAGAAAGCATTTAAAAAATTGTCCTAAACAAAGCCTTAATCATACAAATGAGTGGAATTGACAAATTGATATGATTATGAATTTTGAGTTTATTCATAGGTGAATGATTATTTCACTAAGATTGGTTCATACTTTTTGTTTATTTTTGATTTACTTATGGTGTCACATTAAAATAATAGAACTTTTATTGGAAAAACATAATTTTGTATTTATCATAGACTCTCATTCTCTCATGCCTATGGATTTATTTTTTGTGAAGTATTGGTGTTAAAAGGCGAGAATAGTTAATTTTTAGGATATATATTATGAATGAATATAATGTATTAGTTAATGCGCTTATGAATTTTATATTTTTATGAATGAATGATTAATCTGTTCTTTTGATTTAAGTTTCAAGTTTTTTATGGATTAACTTTCTTTTTTAAATATTAATTTTATTTCATCAAAAAAGGGGTACATAGTCCATAAAGTGATCACAAACTCGCCAAATGCTCAAAGAACTACATTAAAAATTAAATAAAATCTATTGAGTTAAAGATCTCAATCTAAGCACAAGAAATAAAATAAAAGATAGGCTGGGAGCCTTTGCCCAAAAACTCCATAGAAGCAACCAAAAATTCATTTCATGAGCCTTCAGAATAACCAATCTAGCACATCCTGGAAAATTGAGGACAAACAAAAACATACACTTGAACAAAGAAGAAGGATAAGCACATATATAATAAGGAATACCACATGAACAAAGAAGAAGAAGGATAAGCACATACCTAATAAGGAATACCACATGGGAAAATAGGGATCTGCAAAAATAAAAGACAACCAAAAGCCAACACCGATGAAAAAGATGGCTTCCCCAAATAGCCTTTTATTTATATACATAGCATTTTAATTTTTATATTAGTTTTAATGAGTCTATTATCGATAAATCACAGTTGTGAATGATCAATATTATGCTAAAAATTATTCATGGTCATCAAAGATTCCTAAGCTAAGATAAGTAATTTTATACGAACTTATCTATAATGACCAAATCAATTATTTAATTTATTAACACCTGCATTTCTTCTAATTTTGACATAGGCTTGTGAACTTTTGGATGAGGAAGGCTTGACACTAAAATATGGAATTTTAAATGAAAGAAAGAAAGGTGCTCATAATAGTATGACTGTAAGTTTTTGGAGTCGCTCAAACCTAATGCATTCCTCAGAAAACCACTAGTGTAGGAAAAATAATATAGATAATAGCTTAGCCCAAGTTGCAACTCTAAAAGACAAGGTGCATTCATTATTGTTTGAAATTTGTTCAACATGTTTTGATGCGTTATCCACCTTCAAGAATACTGTATAAGGAATGTTCAATCATAACTTATACTTTTTTTGAAGTTTTTAAATTTTTAATTTTTTATTATTAATAGGAATGCAATGATCTTTCTTCTTAAATGTAATGGTTAAAAGAAAGAGAAAGTGAAAAAAAGAGACCAATGAAGAACATAGGACATGAAAAGAGAAGTAAAAAGATGTGAAAGATGGCTAAGAATGTGTAATAAAATACTTTTAGTATTTTATTATTTTATATAAACTATCTTTTGAATATCTATCCTCTTTATCTTTTCATCTTTCTTATTTAATGAAGTGGTTTAAGGTTGACTTAAGTTCATTTCCATAGTGTTTAGATAATCTTTAAGTCATGGAGAAAACACATCATTTATTTTATTATGTTTATATAATGTGATGTATAATATAAATTAGAACTAATAACCTAATGAGATTGGATTTAAGCGCAATAATTTTTGCATGGTGATCTCTCATTTATTTTTGTTTTTTTTTTTTAAATATCATTAATAATAGCTAGCATAATGAGATCGAATGTGAAATTAATAAGTTTTACTTGTAGATTTGTTTTTCATCATGGTTAAAATTTTAATATGTAATAAGTTTAGAAGTATTCTAATAACAAACCTAAACCGCTATTGAAATATGCAACTAATTTCTTCAAGAATTAAAGGTTTATGAAAATTTCTTGACCTAGATAGCTATATTTAGATGGCATTTAAAGCCCACAAACATTATATGAAGATGATGTTTTGTGGCATATTTGAGAAACGTTATATGCCAAATTTGTAAGAGATCGAAAGTTTATTACAATATTGACCATGATTTGAAGGAATGACTTGATTTCATTTATCAAGTATTAAAATAGTCCTACGAGTTCAGAGATGCATTACTTACTTTTTTAGGTGATATATTATGTTGCAAGCTAGTTATTTGGGCCAATTATCTAATGGCATGGGATGGAAATTAATAAACATGAACTGCTACTATGCTTTTTTTTTGTTGAATGGTAGCAAAAATCCCCTTCCTATTGAGAGGAAAAATTAGTCTTCATTTGATGGATCTTTAGTATGCTCATCATATAGATCCAATAAATTCATGAAAACATTATTTGAAAAAAAAAAGTTTCATCAACATTCCCTCCTAACATCAGATTCACTTAAAGTTGTATTAGTCCTAGGTGTGAGCTAAATTAATTTGATTAGATTAAATTTATAAATCAAAGATCAAAAGATATCCCTAGGACTAATGCAAGTGAAGCCAGAGGCTAGATTAGCTTATTTCACCCAAACTATAAAAAATAATGCATTTTTTCTTAAACTATATCTTTTTTTAAATTTTAAGCTCTTTAGGATACTATGATGACCCATCCACAAAATTTAAAATAAAAAAATTATTAAATAAAGTGAAAGTAATATTAAAATAATTTGACATAGTTATAGGATTATCCTTGGATCATACTGTACAATTAGAAGTAACTATATTAGTTAGAAAGTGGTGTGTGTTAGATGTTGAGTAGAATTGTTGTCAATTTCTTTGTTAACCACAAAAGAGAGAATTTTTTCCTTGTTTTATTGATCAAGATGATAGTGAAATAATGTTTTGAGGTCTTAGGAAGTAAACATAGGACAATTTATGCCTTGACCATAATATGTCATTTTGAGTAAAATTTTTCTTTCTTTTGTTAAGTGAAATATATATAGTATTTTAAATATATTAATTCCAGTAAATATGTTTTTTTAGTTCATGTTGTGTAAGAATGTCTCAGAAAATGGAGCAAAATTTGCAAATTTTAGAGCCAACATGGTAGCATCTTTAATGAACCAATTTTGGATCAAGACATTATAACATCAGAGCCTCAAAAAGACTTTTTTAATTCAGTGCCGAAGCAGATCGAATAGCAATTCTATATCATTAAAAATCAACATTACAATGTTAGAGTCTTGAGAAAATTGTAAATAATTTAATGCCAAAGCACCAACATTGGAAGTGCTACAGTGACAAATGACATCACTGAGAGCAACAATGCTTATCTTTTTTAGTGCTGCCATGGAATAATTAAGGAAAGGAAGCACATCACCAACTCAGCCAAAAGTTACACTAGTTTAGTCAACAGCCGCACTATGTCAGCCAAGTGTCGTAGTGAAAAACATTTAGCATTCTCGAGGTGCTATTTCATATTGTAGCACCTTGATACCACCTGGTCGAGTGCCATAACACCTGAGCCCATTTATATATTAAGTTTAAATAATATTTCTATCTTTTTGTGGGAGTTTTTTTAGTTTTTATAGACCTTGCTTAGAGAAGTCTGAGAGAGACCAGAGAATAGTGATATACATCATTTAGAGTGACTGGAGAACATTGTAGTGAGCAAACAATCAATTAGAGAGGAAAGGATTGTGGAGACCAAAGTTGTAAATGGAGATTCACTTTGAGAAAGACTCATATGTAGGATATATTTGGGATTCTTCAATCTGGGCATTTCTTTCATCTTCTATTTTTATACTTTCTTTCTTGATAAGGTAATAAAATTTGTGTTGTTAAATTTTAAATTTATGAATGACTAAACTCATAGTTTTGGACTAATGATGTGAAAAACTTTGTAATCCCAACAATCTTTGAACTACATGTATTTATCATGATATAATGCTATAGTAATATCTTATGTGAAATGATGCTCATGTCCCTCAATAGCATGTTCCACAGTAGATTCAAAATGAGGCACTATAAATACTTCAAAATCTATGTTCAATAAGAGGTGTTCAAAAGGCAAATTGTTTTAGAAGTTAAGGTTGGTGCATATAACTTGGTATATTGCATCAGGTGTTGTAACTTAGTTTTCATAACTATGTTCTCATATCATGTGTGTTTTTGATGATTCCAAAATATTATTGCGTTGATTACTGTTTCTCCTAACATATATTGGAAATATTGCTTTGGTTATTTGTGTGTACTAACATTTCAGAAAAATTATACTCCAAATAGTTGAAGACTTAAAGACATATTAAACTAGGATTAATTATATTTGAAATATAAACTTTTTATACTTTTCTTGAGTTTGAGAGAGTATGATTGTAATTGAGTAACCCATTAAACACACACTGGGGGAGTGTAAAAATTTATAATTTTTAAAACTAATCTTATTGTATGATGTTGGATCATACGGGACGATTAGGCCTGAGTGTTCCTCCAGAAGTAGTTAATCAAATCATGCCTAGAAAAATTTCTAAGTACTGTTCATACTGTATAAAGTTTCTTTCGTGCAAACGATGTCCCTAGTACAAAATTAATGAGTATCTTTTCATTCATATGAACACCTACATTTTTTGAACTGTTCATCCCGGATGAATTTGGGTTCATACAGATGACATCTAGAGTACAAAATTGATGCATATCTTTTCGTCCATACGAACAACTAAAAATTTTTAACTGTTCGTACTGTACGAACATATGTTCTTACAGATGGCTTCTAGAGTACGAAATAGACACGTTCATTTTTGTACCCAAAAAATATAATTTGATTAAATTAGTTTGGCCTGTACAACATATATTCATATAGATGACTTCTAGTGTACGAAATCAGGACGTACAGAATCATACCAGATGCTCTCATTTGATTTTGAGTTAATTATAATGTACGATATCGTTCGTATAAATGACTATCTGTGTATGAAATTAGTTTGTACAGGATCATATGAGACAATTTTGAACTATTTATATTTATGATCTTCAATCGTAATGTATGACCGTGGATAGTCATAATTAAAATTTTTAGTTTTTTAGATAGTTTTTTATGTTGTTCATATATAAGGTCCTAAATATTGACTTTGGAAGAATCCTTCTTTGTTTTATCTTTGAGAGATAGTGTGAGAGTGATTTGGGAGAGTGTTTGAGGGAGAGTTCTTACAGTGGAGTGTGATGAGTTCACAAGGTTGCCCAACGGTGAGAATCTCTTAGTAAGTGTGCCAAATCTCTTCATTACTTCTTTGAAGATGCTCGAGAGAAGATCTGATTCTTTGTTGACACTAGGAGGGCATGAAAGGATGCCAGTTCTCTACCGACACCAGGAGGGTGTGAAAGGATGCCGATTCTCTGCCAACACATGGATAGTGTAAAAGGATATTAGTTCTCTGCCAACACTTGGAGAGTGTAAAAGGATGACAGTGTTGCAACTCAAGCCTATGAGTTTATGCTTTTGATAATAATAAATATTATGGCTCACTTTCTGTTGTCTACATGTATTTGCAATATATTTTTATTTCTGTATTTACTAACATTTCAGGATTACAGTGCACCTTACAAGGCTCATGTTTTAGCAGAACAAGTTTTATTTGTAATTTTCATTAATGTATTTTTGTTCTAAAAGGGTGTATGCTTACTTGTATTCTTTCTAACTTATTTCTATTTTAGAGTTCTCTGTTTTTGGTCACATCGTCTAGGATGATCCATAAATCGGCCTAGACTATCAGTTAAAAATAGAAACCCTAATTAGGGCATCTTGGTTAAGGCAGCTATCTTTAAGCTCATCGTCCTGGACGATGTTTGTATCGGCTGGGACGATCGCCTCAAATCAGAAAGAATTAACCGCAAAATCTATTTAGGTAGTTTTTATTTTTAGACATCGTATAGGATATTGTCCTAGACGATGCAACACAATTATGCCTAAATTAATCTGGTAATTAAGGAAAGTAATTAAGATTTGATTGCTTGATCATATATATCATCCTGGATGATCGCAAGATCGACCAGGATGATCAGTTCAAAAAATCTTAGTTGTTCCTGGACGATCAACATCAGCCACCTTTCATTTAGAGCGATGTTCTGGACAATATGTGCAGATTTGAACTAATCATATAGGATGGTATCCTATCGGCCTGGATGATATGATCAAAAATCTATTGATCATCCCAAATCATTCTAGCTGATTGAGCTTAATTTGTACTGATCGTACAGGATGATAATATCAATTTATTATAATTAATTAAGAGCTAGTTTAGAGCTCTTCTATTTAAGCTTTGTCAAAGACTTTGAAAGTGTCTTTGGTAGTCATAGAAGCTTCATTCTTCTGGAGGAAAATTGAAGAGAGAATTTGAAAGGAAGAGAGGAAAGGGTGGAGTTTGAGAGAGGGAGAAGATCCTTGGAGGGGGTTTCAAGGGAGTGTGGACGGGGGTTCACAGAGTTGTTCCGGTGAGCTCGCACCTAAATACCATTGGATTGAAAGATCATCTTGAGGAAAGTTTTGGGAAGAAGAAGATCTCTTTGGTGTCAAAGGACCCAGCGACTCTGCCGCATTAGGGAAGGTGGAATTGATTTTGTAAGGGCTTCTCCGCCTAGCTATGGGGGCTAAAGGAGAGACACTATGGTTAGTGCAATACTCGGAGGGTGCCTTCGTGGAGTGGACGTAGGTCAAGGTTTGACCAAACCACTAAAAAATATGGTGTGTTCTTTCTTATTATTGCTTCCACATTTAATTTCCACACTTTGATTTCTATGGTGAATCTTGATTTTTGTTGTGATTGTGCTTTTAGTCAAAGATGTTTAAATATCTAATTCATCCCCATTCGTGGTTAGCCTTGGGACTAGTTCATAAGGGCTTAATATCCCTGTCGAACTTTTAAGTGTCATTAGAGCACTTTCAAGTGGTATCAGAGCGGGATTCATAAAATCTAGTATTTGAAAACTTTTGAATTTTGATTCATGGCTAACTTTGTTAATCGTAATATTTCAAAAGGTTATTCAATCACCCGATCACTTTTATTTGAAAATATTACTTTTGATTTTTAGAAAATTTACATGTCTACTTTCTTGCAATCAATTGATTATCATATGTGGCAAATGATTTTAACTGGTTATTCTATACTGTCACGTGTTATAGATGAAATTAAAATTGACATTCCTTTTAATCAATAGAGTAGGAAAAAATAAATCAATGCTCAATTAAGTGCTAAATCATTAAACTGTATTTTTTGTACTTTAAATTACGAAGATTTTATGTTTGTATCAACATGCTCTACTGGCAAGGAAAATTGAGATAAATTACACACTATATACGAAGGCACTAGTGAAATCAAGTAATCCAGATTGAATATTTTAATGCATGGTTATGAACTATTTTGCATGAAACTTTTTGAGACGATCTTAGACATGTATACTAGGTTTATTCAAATTGTGACTTCATTACATGCTTTAGGTAAAGAATTTTCAAACTCTAAAAAAATTAATAAAATTCTATGTTGTCTACTTGATAAGTTTGATGCCAAAGTGATTGTTATTTGTGAATTAAAAAATTTGAATGAATATTCTATTGATAATTTGATTGGCTCACTCATTGCTTACGAGCAATGCTTGGGCCAAATACTTTTGGTTGTAGGTGAAACGATAGTACTAAATGCTGAAGACTCGAAAAAAAGTGGCTTAGTTGGTGACAAAAGCGATGAATTTTCAAGCAAATTGAAAGGCTTACTAAAACATAAGCATCAACAAAAGTGGAATAAAAATAAAAATGATAAGAATGTTAAGATTTCTTCTAACGTTATTTTTTTTGGATGTAGGAAACTTGGACATATAAAAAATTAGTGCCATAATTTGAGAACTCTTCCTGCAAAAGTAAAGGGTAAAGCTAAGCAAATTGTAAAAAGGGAAAATAATGAAAACAAAAAAATCTCCTAGGCTGACCTAGCTTCTGAATCATCAAACCACGAACAAGATGATGTTTAAACCATTATTTGTGTGTTTATTTTTTTGTGTATGCATGTTTTGTTCATTTTTTTGTGTTTTTTATGTTTTTTCTTTGGATTTATTCTTTTTTATTTTTTTTTCTTTTCTTTTTCGTAAAATTTTTAATTTTGTCTTTACATTTTCTTTTTTTTTTGAGATATTTTCTCTAATCAACACACACATATCACCATTTTTTTTTGAAAATCATATCTTTTTTAAAAAAAGTTCATTTTTTTTAAATGAAAAACCTATATCTTATTTTTCTTGAATTCTTATGTAAGTTGTGGTTGACTTCTCTAAAAATAGTCAAAGGAAGAAAACTCATGATTTTGACTCTCTATCTCTATTTTCTAAAGAGGTTAAAATCTTCATCATATTTTAAATTGGTTTTTGAAACTGAACTTTTTCATCTCTCTATATTTTATCTATCGCATAGAAATCTTTTACAAGTTGTTGAATCCACCTCATAATTTTCTTAATCAAGTAGTTTATTTTGTCAATAGTATGGGTTTGCTTTAGTTCATATAATATCAAAAAGGAAGCATATTTGATTGAAAAGAAAAAAAAAAGTGGCTAATGATGCTTAATCAAACGATGCACAATGATGACAAATTGAGAAAGATACACAAAGTGTATCAAATATTAAAAGATGTGTAAAGTGCATCAAACAACTTACAAGAGGCATAAAATAAGACCACAAAAAGTATGCTTACTTTTTTGGTATTGTTTAAAGCTTAAGAAAATCCTTGATATTTTTTATACTTGAGATTGAAAATCATGATTCATGGTTCACTAATTTTTGCATTGATCTTTTATTAGATATGTTTTATGAAAGAAGTTTTGAAAAAAAAAAATAGTTTTTTTTTCTAATTTGTTCCTTGATTTAGATATTGAATTAAGAAGTTTTTGAGCCTTTAAAAGAACTTGAGCTTGTAGTAATAATTTCTAAATTTCTAACCTTTTAAGGATTATGCATTATCAATACATTCCTTACTAAATTTTTGAATAAAATCCAGAGGTAACTTTTTCATTTTAAAGACTTTTTGATCAGGGTTCATTTTGTTTGTTTGTGCCTCTTGTCTTTTAGATAATGTTAAAGGGGGAGAACATATTATTGTATTTGTATCTTTTTTATAACTTTTTTTTTCAAAAAAATAAAAAATAACAAAAAATTTGATTTCCCTTATTTTTTAATTTTTATTCTAGTAAGAGGGAGATTAGGAGAAAATAGTTTTCCTTTTTTGCAAATCCAACATGTAATATTTGTTATCATCAAAAAAAGGGAGATTGTTTCATCTCGAGCCTATGAGTTTATGCTTTTGATTATAACAAATATTATGGCTCACTTTTTGTTGTCTACCTGTATTTACAATATATTTTTGTTCCTATATTTACTAACATTTCAGAATTACATTGCACCTTACAAGATTCAAGTTTTGGCAGAACACATTTTATTTGCAATTTTCATTAATGAATTTTTGTTCTGTAAGGGTATATGCTTGCTTGTAACCTTGCTCACTTATTTCTATTTTAGAGTTCTCTAATTTTTGTCACATCAACCGGAACGATCCATAATTCGGCCTGGACGATTAGTTAAAAACAAAAACCCTAATTAGGGCATCATAGTTAAGGAAGTCATCTTTAAGCTCATCATCCTAGACGATGTTTATATCGGTCAGGATGATAGGCTCAAATCAGAAAGAATCAGCCGTCATATCTATTTAGGTAGTTTTTATTTTTGGACATCAACCTGGATGATACAACACAATTATGCCTAAATTAATTTGGTAATTAAAGAAAGCAATTAAGGTTTGATTGCTCGTTCATATCATCCTGGACAATCGCAGGATTGACTAGGACGATCAGTTCAAAAAACCTTAGTTATTTATGGATAATTAACATCAGCCACCTTTCATTCAGGGCAATATTATGGATGATATGTACGGATTTGAACTAATCGTATAGGATGATATCTTATCAGCCTGGATGATATGAACAAAAACCTTCTGATCGTTCTAAATCATCCTGGCTGATTGAGCTTAATTTGTACTGATCATAGAGGATGATATTTATATCATAATAGACGATAATGTTAGTTTGTTGCAATTAAGAGCTAGTTTGGAGCTCTTCTATTTAAGCTTTGTCAAAGATTTTGAAAGTGTCTTTTGCAGCCATAGAAGCGAGGAAACTTGAAGAGAGAACTTGAAAGGGAGAGAGGAAAGGGTGGAGTTTGAGAGAGGGAGAAGGTCCTTGGAGGGGGTATCAAGGGAGTGTGGCGGGGGGTTCACATGGTTGCTCTGGCGTGCTCTCACCTTAGTACCATCAGATTCAAGGTTCATCTTGAGGGAAGTTTTGGGAAGAAGAAGATCTCTTTGGTGTCAAAGGACCAAGCGTCTCCGCCGCACCAGGGAAGGTGGAAGTGATTTAGTAAGGGTTTCTCCGCCTAGTTGTGGAAGCTAAAGGAGAGACACTGTGGTTAGTGCAATACTCGAAGGGTACCTCTGGGAAGTGGACGTATGTCAAGGTTTGACCAAACCACTATAAAATCTGGTGTGTTCTTTCTTATTATTGCTTCCATATTTAATTTTCGCACTTTAATTTCTATGGTGAATCTTGGTTTTGGTTGTGATTATGCTTTTAGTTAAAAAAGTTTTAAATACCAATTCACCCCCCTCTTGGTTAGTCTTGGGACTAGTTCATAAAGGCTTAACATCCTTGTCAAACTTTCAAGTACAATCATAGCACTTTCAGACGGTACTCTATCAACACTTAGAGAGTGTGAAAGGATGAAGGTACACTGCCACACTGAGGATTGGTGGAAGAGAGGGTAATTTTAAAGGCTTCTCCACCTTACTGTGGGAGAAAAAGGAGAGTTACTTTGGTAATAGTACAATACCAGAGGAGGCTGTCTTTAAAGAGTGGGCATAGATCTAGTTGGACCTAACCACTATAAATTTCTTTGTATTTTATTTTATTGCAATTTTCTTTTTTTGGTCATTTTAATTTTTGTGGTTGAAAAGTTTTTGATTTGGAAAAATTTTCTTTGTGCAAAAAATTATAAGATTGGCTTTCTATAAAATTTCTAAGAGGATTTTTTAATTGCCAATTCACCCTCTCTTGGTTAGCCTTGGGAAAATTGCTTTAGGGCTAACAACTTATACATACTTTCAAGTGGTATCAGAGCCTACTTTTAAAAAATTAGTTTTAGACAACTTTTTAAAACAATCATGGCTACTTTTAGAAACTATAACACACCTGAAGAGTATTTGATTACTAGATCTCCATTGTTTAACAATATCCCTTTCGATTTTTAGAAAATATGAATGTCTACTTTTCTTCAATCGCTTGACTATCACATGTGAATTTTAGTATAAAAAGGATACACTAGGCCAATTAGACTTGTAGATGGCAGTAGAATTGAAATATTATTTATTGATTTAATAGTAGAAGAATGAGACTTAGCTAAATCAAATGCTAAATGTTTAAACAATTTTTTTATGCACTTAAATCTGAAGACTATATGCGTGTCTCTACCTGTAAAAGTGAAAAAGAAATTTGGAATAGACTTTGTATCATCTATGAAGGGACTAACGAAGTGAAACAATCTAGATTAAATATTTTGCTTCACGATTATGAACTATTTCATATGAAACCAAATGAATCAATCTCTGACATGTATACAAATTTCACGAAAATAGTCACCTCCTTGCATGCTTTAGGTAGGGAACTAACGAATTCTGAGAAAGTGAATAAAATTCTTCATTATTTTCCTATTGCTTATGATGTGAAAATAATTACTATTTCAGAGTCTAAGGATTTAAATATTTATTCTATTGACAATCTTCTTGGATCACCTTACGAGCAAGGAGTGACTTAAAGACATATTGATGCAGGTGAGAGTGAAAGGAGAAGAACATAGCGTTGAAAGTGGATGACTCAGAGAGTGATCAGTCTCAACCTTAGGATGAAGATGATATTACTTCGATGACAAGGCAATTCAGGATTTTTCTAAAAAGGAAGTAAATGAGACATCAGTAGTGGAATAGAGGTATGTTCCTAAAAAATTCTAAGGCTTATAATGATGTTATTTGCTATGAATGCAGGAAGCCTGGACACATCAATTTTGAGTGCCCTAATCTTAAATCCAATCCTAGTAAGGAAAAGGTCGAGGATAATACAAATGTGAGGAAGGGCAAGAGGAAATTTCATAGAGCATTTTGTGCAGACTCAGCTTCAAATTCCTCAAAAATAGATGCAGAGTATGAAGTAATAAATTTGTGCTTAATATCCGACAAGCTTGATCAGTTAGATCAAGAAGAGGTATGTGACTTAACTTATAAAGATCTATTTGATATTTATGAGAAAATACATAATGCATATAGAAAACTTAAAAAGATGCATGCTAGGTTGAACTTAGATTTCCTATAATTAGAAAAAGAGCATGAAATCCTTTGGAAAGATCATGTACTAATTGATAGCAACCACATAAAACTCTTGGATGAGTTTGATGAATTAAATAAACTGTATGAACTATTAAAATCATCCCACACTAAACTTGAAAATGATTTTAAAACATTTATGGATGAATTTGATAATAGCGATCATTATTTGAAAGTTAACAATGCTGTATTAGAAAATGCAAACTCATTCTTTAAAGCTCAATTGAAAGAACTTGAGAAAAATAGGATACCACCCACACTTGAATAATTTATTAATCTTTATAAAAAGATAAAAATTTTAAAACCTAGGAAAAGATAATTTAATACACGTAGATTGATAAATCCTTTTTCTGAAGTATGATGCTTTTCTTATGGATTACTTGGGCATATCTCGCACACTTATACAATTCATAGTAAAACTTATTTAGTATGGAGACCTAAGATATATAAAATAAGTTATATCCAATATGCATCTAGTTTATTTTGGCCAAGAGAAAAAACCCAAACTTATTTGGATTCCCAAGACTAACATTTGATTTTCTTATAGAAATGCTCTCATACAAGACCTTGAGAGAGCATTTGGTATCTGAACAGTGGATGTTCGAAGCATATGACTGGAGACACTACACAATTCATATCATTGGAAGCCAATAATCAAGGCAATGTTATATTGGGAGATAATAGCACTAGGAAAGTCGTAGACACATCTATGATTGGAAGCTTGAACAAATTTTTTATTGAGAATGTTTTACTCGTAGAAGGCTTAAAGCATAATTTGTTGAGTATTAGTCAGTTATGTGATAAGGGTTATAGTGTAATATTTTTTACCACTAGCTGTATATTAAGCCAAAATGAAATTGATGTATTGCATGGAACTAGGGTAAACAATGTGTATATGCTTGATTTGAATTGTATTAAATCTTCTAATGGTTTTTATCTTAAAACCATTAGTGATGAATCTTGGTTACGGCATAGGAGACTTTTCCACACAAGCATGAAAATTCTTAAGAAAGTTAACCAAAAAGAACTGGTTAGAGGGATACCCAAACTAAACTTTACTAAGGATCACCTCTGTGAAATATGTCACTTGTTGAAGAATGATTGGTTTCGAGAAGTTTTTCTAATTATCATGCCTTATTTTCCAAGTGTTCTGATTATATTGTACAGAATTTTTTCAACATGTATGAATTCTATAGCATGCGTATTGCAGGTTTCTTAGTTGAGTACGCTAAACTTAGTTTTTCATAATGTTCATACTATATGATGACACCATCATACTATAAAATTTGTATAGATTTGTATGTATGTGTGGTGATGGTTTATTAGTTGGGATCAGTTATTTATTATTGATCGTACGTATGAAATGGTATTTTGTTTGTACGATCCAGTTGTTAGTTTCTATGGGGGACGAACCTAATCATCTTTAAAATGATCTTTGATATTCTGATCATCCCGGATGAACACTCGTCTATCTGTACAATCGTGTGGTCAAAACGCCTGTATGAAAGGATGCCTCAAAAATGGCATTTTACAAAAAGCCATTTCATTTTTGGCCCTTTTAGTTCGTATGCAAGACAAAAAATTTGTGTCGTATGATTTTAAAATCGTACGTACGATTCAAATTTCATACTGTATGATAGGTTATTTTCCTTAAATAGAAGGGTCTTTGAAATCATTTTCATTCACTTTCTTTTCCATTTCAAATCTTTCTAGAGCCCTTGTCTTAAGAATGGCTAGTTCAATCAAGTGATCCCATCTTTCTAAGGGTTCCTCTTCTAGAAGCGGTGGTGATAACAACTTCCTTTTTAAGGCAAATGGGGATGCCTATTTTGGGTATTCTGTTGCCAAGATCACCCCCTCTAGACTTCTCATTCAGGGTGTTCTTCATTTTTCTATTATGCCCCTATTTGCATCAACTCAATTCTCCTTCATTTTTACCCTCATTTATGCCAACCATAAAGAAACTTTCTAATACTTTTTGGACAATATGAGATTTAATGAGGACCACTCTAGGATTAGATCTTATGTTCATAAACAGTGAGTAGAAATAACTAAGGAAGACTTAGGCAACTTTCTTTGTTTGAGAACCCAAGACATTCGATCCCACACTTTGACTTCTAGGGATGATTTTGAATGGACTGAAAAAAATAAAAATCTTACAGGTGCATCCCAAGTTTGTCATTTATTCAGGGTTTACACTTTACATCAAAATGACTGGGTAATCCAATATGTTTTGAGAACTTCTATTATTCCATAAGCTGGTGCTCAGATAAATATGACTCGACTCCTGTCCACAGTCACCTATCCGATTATGAATGAAAAGCCCTTTGATAAAGCCCAACTCATTATGGACTATCTTTATAATCTTTTTGAAATTGTACTTCCACATCATAAGAGGAAGAAAAATGTGGCTTTAGGATATCTAGTTGCCTATATCCTACATAAGAAGTACAAACTGATTCATTTTGATCCTCCCATTGAATACCCTATCTACTTCACTGATGCCTCTTTTTGGACACTTTTGGGAGAGATCAGTGTTCTGATAATAATGATTATGAGCTAGAAAGCGGAGCTCCTGCTCCAGCACCTGCACATGACAAAAACTAATATCAAGAAATGGTCCAGCATTTTGATCGATTAGAAACTCATTTTGATCAACATTTTGATCAAATTGAGAATCACTTAACTCAGAAGGATGGAAGACATCATGAAGACATGGGTTGGATCCGTGGTCAATTTGACACGATGAACACAAATGTAGCTATGATGAATAGCTATTTTTCAATGTTCAAACCACCACCTCCTCTAAGATTTTTAGATGTACTTCTATCATGTTGTTGCTTATGAGTGTTTATATTTATTATTGTGATGTTGCTGTGGACCTCTGAAAGGACACCGCTACGGCTGTAGGATTATAGAGGGGTATACGACCGCACCTACCCCGAGGGATAGAAATGATCATAGGCCTCCACGCTCCTCGCAAACGGGTTGATGGGAGGACATACTAAATCATGCATACAACTAACCATTGAGGATAGAGGCTATTGCCAGCGCACCCCGATGGCTAGTAATATACACAACCTGATCAAAACAGCGGGTTTCCCCTACCCGATACTTCAAATTGGATGAGGTTTAATAGATGTGGAATTCAGTTTCCCATAGGCGCAAGCCCCCGTGGTTAATTACATCTCAGGCCAGAGCCTGAGAACACTCTTGATTAAGGATCATACATTATCCTTTCAGATGAGATTGCCCATAAGGCTAAGACTAGGAAGTCCTATTTAAATGGAAAAAAGGTTCAAATGGCTTTAGTCAACATACACGACTCATACTGACATTCAGAGGGACTAAGGTAGTGAGAATAAACTGGAGAAAAAAAATTATGCACTTGACACATATGTGAGAGAAAGATGGAAGTGACGACATCCATGTGACACAGATAAATAAGATTTATAGTCCCTGAAGAGAAGGGACTTACTCACTATTTAGGCATACTACGAGACCGAATGTAGTAGTCTTGAATCCTAAATCTAAATTAGATTTAGTGTTCTACACACACTAACACCCATGTCCTAACTAATGCAATTCAAAACCTGGAATTACCTCGGCCTGAAAGGAAAGCCACCTAACCACCTAAGCATATAAAATCCATGTAGTCCAATCTTTATGAAAGATAGATGGGTGTGTAGATTTTTGGAAGTAGGTCCAACATCTAGAGAGTTTCCTAAATGGCCCTGGACTTATGTAGGGTGAATGCGCCTAGAGCTAATGCAATTAAAATTTAATTTAGTTAGTTTTTAATGAAATGCATGCTGATTCAGGTATCCAAATCAGGTATGCTTTAGACTTTAAAAACAAGCTTATAAAAATAAATTTTTAGAAGAGACTAGGCTTCCCTAGGTCTGGCACTTCATCCACATTGGCTAGATTATCTAGACTCTACCCACGGGTGGGTGTGGACCTCCGAAGGAGCACCGCTCGTGGGGTACGAACGCAGAGGGTACGGCCGCACTATCCCGTAGAACAAAACGATCGTAGGCCTCTACACTCAACACGAATGGGTCGATGGAAGGGCAGATTGGATCGTGCATACGACCAACCATTGGGGATAGAGGCTTTCACAAACACATCTCCAATGGGTAGCAATATACACGACCTAGTCACGGGTTTCCTCCACCCGAAAAAGTTCGAATGGGATTTAGTAGATTGTGGGAACCAAGTTTCCCACGGGCGCAAGCCCCCGTGGTTAATTATATCCCAGGCCGGAGCCTGAGAAAACTCTCGATTAAGGATCATACATTATCCTCTCTTAAAGTGGGATTGACACAAGTGGGGTAGACTAAGAAGTCCTACTCAAAAAGAAGAAATGTCCCAAAGGGCTGAATCAGACATGCATGGCTCATTCCAATAGTCGGAGGCGCTAGGGTACTAAATAAAAACTAGAGAAAATAAAAGTCAGGCATCTGATCACATGCGTGAGAGAAAAGATGGAGGTGGCGTCATCCTGTGACACAGATAAGTAGGATTTAGAGTCCCTGAAAAGAAGGAACCTACCTACTATTTTAGGCATACTACGAGACCGAATGTAGTAGCCTCGAACCCTAAATCTAAATTGGACTTAGTGTTCGACACACACTAAGACCAGTGTCCTAGCTAATGCGATGCAAAGAACCTGGACTTACCCCGGCCTGGATGGGCGAGCCAGCTAACCACCTAATCGATTTAAAACCATGTTGTCAAGTCAATTATGAAAGATGGGTGGGTGGTACAGTTTTTAGAAATAGGACCGACATCTAGAGAATTTCCTAAGTGGTCCTGGACTTATGTAGGTTAGATGCTCCTAGCTAATGCAATTAAATCTTAATTAGTTAGTTACTAATGCAATGCATGCTAGTTAAAATGTCAGCTCATGAATGCTTTGGATTTTAAAAACAGGCTTAATATAAAATAATTTTTAAAAAAGACTGGGTCTCCCTAGGTCCAGCACTTCATCCTCATAGGCCAGATTATCCGGACTCTACCCGCAGGCAGGGAGATATCTTATAGCAAGGAGAGAGAAGATGCAGCAATATGCATGCGACCCCGGACGATTCCGGCAGTTCCCTAGATTCGTTAAATTTCTAGGTTATTTAGAATCCTAAAATTTTAGATATTAATTGCGAGTAAAAGAATTTTATAGTCCTTAATGAGTCTAATACGATCCAGGCGAAAGCAAAAACGACATGCAAGAAAGAAACCTAGAAAAAGCAGGTAATTTCTAATGCGCAATCAGGTAAACACATCAATATAAATCCAACAAATCAAGTAAATGTCCATAGGCCAACTGCCCTTTAATTACAACCCAGGGTATGCAGAAAAGTAAAGTGGCCGGGCACCACTGCCGACAACCCGGATTTCTAAGCCTATGACAGACGCCAACAACTTTGAGTGGGATATTGGGTCTTCAGTCTTTAGTCTCTTGGATATCTTCTCCCTAGACTTCTTGGATCTCTCCTCCTTGGACTCCTTGGATCCGTCGTGGCTTGAATATCCAAACGAAGAGACAATTCCCTCAGTATGGGGGTATTGCCTTTTCTCTTTAGATATCTAAAGCCATCCAGCTCGATCTTCCAAATGGAAGAAGACTCTCCCCTTAGGGATGCCTTCTTCTTTTAGAATCCGAGCTGGATAAGAATATCCCAACTCAGAGTTGTTTTCACAACTCTTAACAATTATTACAAATAAATTTTACATCAAATGGAAAGCAGTAAATTCTAAAGCCCTGCAAGGTTATCCTAATAAAAATCTCAAGCAATTTATATGAAAATGAAAGTGCTAACACTATTGACCCTGTGCCAAGCCATGCTCTTAATTTTGAGGGCTAAGCGCTCCACCTGTGCAGTTATAATTAATTTAGCCCTCATTTTTATTTAGGGGGAGCTGAGCAAGCACCTGTATAAAACATTATTAGAAATCATAATATTGCTCCCCCCTTTTATTAGCTTGAGCATGGCCACCTACACGGAAGAACAACATATATATAGCGCTCCTAACCTATGGGTAAGTCTAACGCTCACATCCAGAGTGCAGAAAAAGTAAGCAAACACAATAATCAATTTTCAAACAGCATGCAGTGAAAACTACGGAAAGCTCCGG
The DNA here is from genome assembly GCA_022539455.1 of Dendrobium nobile. Classification (NCBI taxonomy): domain Eukaryota; kingdom Viridiplantae; phylum Streptophyta; class Magnoliopsida; order Asparagales; family Orchidaceae; genus Dendrobium; species Dendrobium nobile. The sequence goes on along the minus strand of CM039736.1, from coordinate 55,441,476 downwards.
CAAACAGCAGAAAAGTAAAACACAGCGGCCTAACCTAACTCTAGAAGTGGTGCCCTAGAAAACAATTCTATGTGTGTGTAAGGCTGGTGTGGTTCGGATAGGCCCTAAGCAGGGTAGTTAGTTAAAATTGTCTAAAGTTCAGGTCTGTTGTAGGCCAGAAAAGGAAATTTTTGTTGAAATTCAAATATTAGTGAATTAAGGTGCATTTTAATTATTTTAATTTGTTGATCAGTTTTAAGGGCTTAGAAAACTGACACTTAAAGTTCAAGTGATATTAGCCTATTTTAGAAAGTTTTAGGTCCTCCTATGAACTAAGCTAAGGGTCCAAAAAGTCACTATGGGAAAAAGGCTAAGTCTGTGGTTACTATCACCTTAGAAAAATACTAGACCTTAAGAGGATTAGTTAGCCAGGTAGTACACTGAAATCAGAGTTTTCTAGGCAAAGTTATAAATTTTCTAAGTTTCGGGCCCTAAATGAACTACAATTGACCAAAAAGTTGACTTTCTAATCTAGGCCAATTTCTGAAATCCTGATATTTTTAATAAATACTAGACCCTAATTGGAGTCTAATGCAAGTGAGTTTACCTAATTTGAAATTTTCTACAATTAGTTATGGATTTTCTAAATCTAGGGTATTTATGGAATTTTCTAAATTAACTATGGAAGGGCCAATTTTACTGTTTTGATCCAAATGATCTCCAAACTGATTGGAATCACTTCCAAAAGTCAGGGATGACCTGAGAAAGTGATCCCAAGTGTTTGGGGAAAATTTGGGATTTTTAATAATTTTTAATAATTTATTAGGGGGAAAAAGGTAATTTCCACCTATAGTCAAATTATGGGTCAACCTAGAGTCAAACTAAGGAGCCCTATTTATCTAAAGTCAAGGGTCAGATTCTAAACAAAACAAGGCATTACGGGTGATTTTCTGACCTAAAATATATTTATTGTATTTTCCGGAATGTCTCGGGGCCTTAATTAGCAGATTAATTAGGGTTGGTTAATTAAGGGCTCTAAAAGCTCCTAACAATTTCCAGAAAATTATGAAGTGTTTATGATGTCACTAAGTTTAAGTGTTGGAATTTTGGTGTCAATCCGGGATCTATCCTAGCTCCTAGAAAACTTCTAAGTTCGCTAGGCGAGTCCTTAATTGTTGTCCTTAGGGTGTCACTACGTTGCATGAGCTTAAAGTGATGTTTTGTCTAACCCTCAAGGTAATAAATGCATGGGAGTACAAAAATGAAATAAACACGCCATGTCCTTAAATCTAGGAGAGCCTAGGCTAAGTGCTCGTGGTGCAATCCTATACATGCATTCTACGAACAATAAGAAATAAAAGACACTTAATGCAGTGATTAGTGAATGATTGGGATTCAATCATCCACTAACCCACTCCCCCATGATTTGCTCTTCATATCTAGAACCCATGTTTTAAAATTTCATAAAGCAAGTCTCCCAAAGTTATGAGATTTAACATATAAGTAGTTTCAAAGTAGTTTCAAAATAATTAAATACATATATATATATATATATATATATATATATATATATATATATATATATATATATATATATATATATATATATATATATATATATATATATATATATATTAAATTTTAGAAACTAAGATAATTAAAAGTAAGTCAAATTATAGTAAATAGGTGTATGGGAGACTCGCCGACCACTCAATCGAGGCCTCAAAATTGTTTGAAAATAATTTGTATCCTGAAAATACTATTATATTAATTAAGTAAATAATAATTAACTAACCAAATAGTACTCCATGACAGAAAACTGTCAAAACAGCCAAAATCAGTAACTGGAAATGGTCTCAAATTAAAATACACATTTTTCTGAAAAGATCGAGGGGTTATACGCAAAAATCCGATTTAAAACGACGAAGATATGAATTTCCGAAGTTTAAATACAATAATATAATGTTTTAAAATTGTGTCATTTCACTGTTTTGGAGATATCAGAAAATCTAAACAGAACTTTCAACCAGAACTGATTTCAGACTGTACAGAATTCCAAATACACCCAAAACAAGGTGCTGTGCATCAAAATCCGACTTAATACGAGAAAGTTACGCAATTTCGAAGTTTAAAGACAATAATTGAATAGTTTTAAAATAGTGCAATTGGCTGTTTTAAAAATAACTGCAGACAGATCAAAAACTTTTGAGCAAAACCAACTTTAAAGTGTGCAGAATTCAAATACGTTCAAAACAAGGTGCTGTGCGTCGACAGCGGACTTAAAACGAAGAAGTTATGGTTTTTGTAAGCTCAAAGCAATAAAAGGGATTTGAAAATAGTTTTAAAATAATGATATTTACAATTAAATAATTATTAAAAGATACCAATTAAAAAAAAAACTAAGCAAGTTTCTGAATTATAACAATAATTTAAAATAATAATAATAATAAAACTAAATATTAATAATATTTTTAAATAATTTAAGAAGCTAAAGATAATTATAATAACATTTAATTATAAAAATAGATTTTTATATTTAAATAAATATAGTAATAATGATAATAATAATAAAAGAATGAATAGTAAACTAATAGTTTAAAATAATCATTATGGCAAATAATTATAATTATATAATAATATAACAAAAATTATATTAAAATAATAAATTAAATAATAAAAAAGGGTATTTTTACTGTTTTTAAATTAATTTAAAAACTATAAGTCATTTTTATAAATTTTTTTTTATCATGTAGAGGACGACGATACGAATCCAACGAGGTATTGTACACAAAAATCAGACGAAAAACGGATTTTTTATGATTTTTTGAAGTTATTTGATTTAAAATATAATAAAAAAATAAATTTTTAATTAAAATACAGGCGGCAGGACCCGCGGCTGACGCGTGGCGGGCGCGGATTGGCTCCGCGGTCGCGGGCCAATGATTGGCACCGTCGCCAATCATTAGGCAATGATTGTGGCATGATAGGCGGCGGCGGTCTCCACTTAGCCAGGTCAGCAACGACGGGGACCGTCCGATCGGGCGCGGCTCGAGCGGAAGGCCTGGATCGTGCCACTCGTCCGCCCGTAACGCGGCACCGACCGCGCGGTCAGCGCCAGACCGCGGACGGTCACGATCTGGACCGTTGATCACAGATCCAACGGTCCAGCTCCATCCTACGCATGCGAGCGGCCGGTCCGAGACCCTAATATGTTTTCTCGTTCGTTCTCGCTCGATACTCAACCAAATCCAATAAAATTTTAAACCTAGGTTCTAGAAGGGAACATAAATCATGGGGAATAAATTTTATAGAATAATATTCATCTAATAAAAAGTTAAATAGCTTTGTGTATTCTATCTAGGGTTTCGATTTTACCTCAATCCACACGGTGGATTCAGGTGATCTTTGGCTCGTTGGACTTGTGGACTCCTCTAGAACAATTCTCCTGTTGACGTCGAGCTCCGAAAAGATCTTGATCGATCGGTAGGAGCCTGGGAAGGGATTTCCTCTCGGGTTCGCCGGGATCTCACCGTCGGCGATGCCTTGGCCGTCGGGTTTGAATTGGGGAAGGTGGAAGAACCTCTCTAGAGCTCTCACACCAAGTCTCAAGTGCTGAGGCGGTCTAGAGAGAGAGCAAGAGTGAAAAAGTCCCTTCCTAACCCTAATTTCTCTCTATTTAAACTCCCAAACCTAATAGGAATGGCTTGGATCGAATCATGATCAAATTAGGAGGGAAATAGGTCAGTTTTGGCCGTGGTTTGCAATTCAAAACGAAGGGGGGCCTTAAACGCCATTAATTAGGTCTTAATTGCAATAAAATAGGCTATTATGACCTACTTGTGACCTGATTTGACCAAGTCAACATTTGACTTGGTCAAATCAGTCAATTAGGTCCAAGGGGAGGAGGCTCGAGCTCAAGAAAGGGTTGGATTTGATTAAAAAAAAGATTTGGGCTCTTAATGGGCTAGGTGGTCAACCCTGGTTGACTTGGTCAACCGGGTTGACCCAGGGTCCAAGCCCGGGTCCAATAGGCTTGACTCGACCCACTGAACCTATTGGAGGGGGTTCAGGGGTCTAACTTGGTCAATTCGACCAAGTCAACTGTTGGTCAACAGTGGGGAAGTGACTTATAGAAGGAGAGAGAAGGAATGCAATAGTATGCATGCGACCTCGGATGGTTTCGACAGTTCCTAGGTCGTTAAGTTTCTATATTGCTTAATTCTTAAAATTTTATGTCATTAGTTATGAGTAGAAAAGTTTTTTATCCTAAAGAGCCTATAAAAAATCAGGCCACATACATGCAAGAAAGAAATCTAGAAAAACAAACAATTTCTACTACGCAAGCATAGTAAACACATCAATATAAATAAAACTAAATAGAGTAAAAAGTCTAAAATCCATGTCAAGTGTCATATAAGTACAATTCAGAGTGAAGAAAAGTAATGGTGGCCAGGCTCCATCGACAACAACCTGTGTTCTAATCCTAATAAATGATGTAAATTTTAAAAGCCAGGCATTTCATCTTCAAGTCTTAATCTTCTAGTGGATCATCTCTCCTCTAGATCATCTCCTTTGTAATGCCTTCTTTTGGATTCTTCTCCCTCGGGTCTTCCACCAGGAGAGTACCCAAATGACTAAGAAATTCCCCCATAAAGGGGGCCTTCCTTATTCTCTTTGGGTACTTAGTGTTTGAAATGCCAGACTTTTCAAGAATTTCATAACTCATTATTTATTACAAATTACAAATTACAAATTACATTACATTACATTTGAAAAATAGAAAATTTAGACTCGGACTCCTGCATGGTTATCTTAATAAAAGTCATCCCAAGCAGTTTAATATATCTCATCACAAGCAGTTTATATTTATACAGAAAAGAAAGCACACTTGGCCACGCTCTTTTGATTTAGGGAGGGGGATTTAGTAATTTTTTTTGAGCATATAGAGAAAATAGAATTAGTATTTAAAGCATTAATTATGACTACCCCCTCTTCTTTAGCGCTGTATAAGTATGGCCACCTGCATAAGACTGGATTAGTATAAGGGTGATCCGAGCCTAGGGGTAAGTCTAACGCACAATCAACCATAGAGAAAAAAAGTGTAGTACATAAATAAAAAAACACTCACAGCAAGTCAAAATAACCAACACACGTGCCACATGCAAGAGCGATCACAACATAGAAAATACAGAAAAGAAAAGCACCGACCTAGCCTAGGACTCGAAGTGGTGCCCTAGCAAATAATTCTATGTTTGTTTAGTAGGATAGTGTGGCTATGATAGATCATAAGCTAGGTAGTTAGTTAAAGTTACCTAAAGTTCAGGTTTGTTGGAGGTCTGAAAAGGAAACTTTATTTAAAGTTTAAATATTAGTGAATTAGGATCCATTTTAGTTAATTTAGTTTGTTGATCCCTTTTTAATGCTTAGGGTAATGATCTTGGAAGTTTAAGTTGCTTTAGCCAATTTTGGAAAGTCCCGGGTCCCCCTAGGTGCTAGGCTGAAGGGGTCCAAAAGGTCACTATAGAAAATAGGCTAGGTTTGAGATTCATAATATTTTAGGTAAATACTAGACCTTAAGGTGAGTAGTTAGGCTTTGAGTTTGCTGGATTTGGAGTTTCCTATGCAAAGATATGAATTTTAGAAGATTTGGGCAATTAAGGGAATTATTAAAACTGCCTAATTAGGGGTGATTTTATGGTTTTGATCCAAATCAGCTCCAAACTAATTGGAATCATCTCCAAGGGTCATAAATGACCTAAGAAGGTGTTCCCAAGTGATTGGATAAGATTTTGAATTTTTAATTATCTAAAAAGGGCAAAAAGGTGATTTCCAATTAATGTTAAATTAGGTATCATATTAAGGTCGAACTAAAGGGCCCTAATTATCTCAGGTTAAGTGTTAAAATATAAAAAGTTTGAGCTATGGTAGGAAATTTTCTAAGTTGAAATGGATTTATTATAAATTTTAGAAGTTATCATGCTCTAATTATTGGATAAATTAGGGTTTGCTGATTAAGGGGTCTAAAAGCTCCAAAAAAAAATCCTAGAAAATTCTGTGATGTTTAAGATGTCACTAGGTTTAAATGTTGAAGTTTTCATGTCATTCAGTGATCTATCATAGCTCATAGAATTTTTCTAAATTTGTTAGACGGGTCCTTAATTATTATCCTTAGGGTGTCACTACGTTAGAAGGATTTAAATCAAGTTTTGAACTAACCCTTGTGGTAAAAATGGAAGGGATACACAAATGCACTAAAAAAACTATGTCCTTAGATCTAGAAGAGCCTAAACTAGGTGCTCGTGTATCCTACACATGTAAAAAGAATTTAAATGACACCTAAACATGCTTGATGATATAATTAGAGAATGATCGGATCACAATCATTCACTAATCATTCCCCCATGAATGCTATCCATTATGCATAGATCAATATTTAAACATTCATGAATATAGAACTCCCAAAGTTAAGGATTTAAAATTTAAGTACTTAAAAAAATGATTTAAAGTACTTATAAATAAATAAATAAATAAATATATATATATATATATATATATATATATATATATATAAGGTAATTAAAAATAAATCAATTTGTAGTAAATAAATATAGAGAAGCTCCACTAGTCACCTGACAAGATTTTGAAAAAGGTTTGAAAATAATTTTTATTTTTAATATTATTATTATAATAATTATTTAAATAATGGTTAAATAATCACCTAATTAAATAATATAGAAAATATGCCATAAAAATTAAATTATTAGTTGAAAATAATTTAAATTAAAATTCATAATTTTCTTAAAAATTTAAGGTGTTATGCGTAAAAAAAAAATTTAAAATGAAATTACTATGAATTTTTGAAATTTAAAATGATTAAAAGTAATTTTAAAATTATTTAAAGTAATAAATATATTAAAAATTAATCATTAAATAAAATTAACTTAAAATAATAATGCTTCTGGAACCTTTTTTTAAAAATAATTTAAAATAAATAATAAGTTTTAATTAAAATATTAAGATATAAACTTAATTTATTAATTAAATAATATTAAACAATTAATTAGTTCAAATAATTTAAAATAAATGAATAATTATTAATTAATAAAATAAAAATTAAAGAAAATAATATTTAATGCTTATAAATAATAAAATAATAATAATAATAGTAACAATGAAGTAATTAAGGTTTAAAATAATTATAATGTCAATAATAATAAAATAATATTTAAGATAATAACAATAATACTTAGAATACTTAAAATAATAATAATAATAATAATTCCAATAATAAATAATTGAAATAACACCTATAATAATAATAATAATAATAATAATAATAATAATAATAATAATAATAATAATAATAATAATGTAATAATAATTAAAATAAAATAATAATAATATTAAAATAGTGATTTTTACTATTTTTAAAATATACACATAATTTTAAAAATAATTTTAATTTTAAATGGAAGAGGAAAAAATACGATCGATTCGATATATTATACATATTGTTTGGATAAAAATTGTATTTTCTATGATTTTTTTAAGTTAAAATAGCTTAAAATCATTTAAATAAATAAATAACAAAGAAAACACCTCGGGCTGACACTTCGCGGCTTCATATTCGCTTCGCGGTCCACAGAGATGATTGCGTGGCAGTGGCTTTAAATGTTAATGATTATGCCACCAACAATCTTTGTAATTTAAAGCGCGAGACCCATGCATTTTCATTAATCCTCGTTAGTGCTGATCAGAAGTCGTTTGATCAAGCGCGGTTCGAAACGAATGGTCCCGATCAAGTCATACGGCAAAATACACCGCAGGATCGGATCTCTGGTTGAAGACCCAAATGTAACAGTGGCTTTCAAGCCGTTGATCAGAAGATCAACGGTTCAGAATGCCCCCAACTCATGGAGAGCGAATCCCGAACCCTAGAAACAAAAAATGCTTTGTTCTCTTGATTTAATGAACCAAATTCGATGAAATTTGAAACACATGCTCTATGAATGAAGAGTATTAATGGGGATATAATTTGGCGTTCTAAAAAGTGCTTAATAGAAAGCTATTTAACCCTAAGTGTAGTGACCTAGGTTATGAGTTTTGAGGAGATCTAACTGTTGGATCTTCAAGAACTTGACACGGTTGAGCTTGTAGATTATCCTCGTACGTTTCTCCTCTTGAACTCGAGCCTTGAAACTCCTTGAATTAGGTTAGGATGGCTTTGGAACGAAAATTGCCTCGCAGGAGAACTCGCCACAGGTGAGGTATTGGTGGTCGGTCTTGGTCGGGAAAGATGAGGGAGGATTAATAGAGCTCACAAACAAAAAATCTCATCTTGGGAGAGATTAGGGTGAGAGCAAGAATAAAAAAGTCCTCCAAATAACCTAATTTTTTCCTATTTAAATCCCCTAGGCCTATCATGGACGGCTAGGATTGAATCCTTATTCAATTAGGAGGGAAATAGGAAGATTAGAACGAGATTTCAGTGAGGGGACTAACAGGAAAGGTTTAAATCCATCAATTAGGCTCAATGACCTAAATAGTTCAAAATTGACCAAGGGATACTTTGGTTGACCAAGTCAAAGCTCGACTGGGTCAACCTAGTCAAGTAGAGCCTAAGAGGCGAGGTCGAGTCCAAAGAAAGTCTGAAACTGGATTTGAACATAAATAGACTCATTCATGCCAATTGGGTTAACCTGGGTTTACCTGGTCTACCAGGTTGACCCATAACTCAGGTCTGGACCCAATGGGTTGGGTATGACCCACTGATTTTAGAGGGGGGTGGATCTAAGCTAAAGAGAGGTCAACAGTTGCTTTGTGAGTTTAGTATTTTTATGTATTGTGATGATGTTGTGTTGATGCTATGATGTGAAATATTATGATGAGATGATATGTTTTAAGAATATGTTTCTAAGTGATTCTTATATCAATGCAATGTGTTATACTTTTGCTAACATGTTTTAAATCATAAATCTTGAAATGATTGTGTTTTTAATTAGAAAAACCTTTTGAAATTTAACTTTGAAGTGGATTATAAATTACTTTACTCTACAAATTAATTTCCTTCCAAAATTTAATCATTCAAAAATTCAAATTAAAATTATAACTGGATTTAGATAAGAAGATCAATTTCATATTCTTTTAGACAAACATATCTAAGCTATAATTGTTGCAAGATTGATGTCTTATTATTTTTTATTTCATTTTTAATATATTTATTTTTTTTATTAGTGAAATTTGATTTTAGATAACGGATATTAGAAAGTCTCAAAAAGTAAAAAAAAAAAAAAAGAAATACACAATGTGTGTAAAAATAAAAAAGAAGCGCAATAGTTCGCAAAGTGAAAAGAGGCACAAAAGTAGACCAAAAAGAAAAGATGCACAAAGTATGTCACATATATTTGAAAAGATGCACAATGTCACCAATTGAAAAATTTTTATTATGTTCTTTCCACTATCATTTAATCTCTAATCCAAATTTATCTAATTAACAATCATATACATTATTGAATTCAAAGTTAACTAATCTTCATTTCATCATTTTTGTAATAATCATTTTTATTTAAGTTTGTCTAGAATGAACAATGAACCTGATTAAATTTTCTTATCTTAGTTATTCTTTGATTTAAAATTTTGAAAATTTTCTTTTAGTAGTACGAAATTAACATTGTCTTTGCAATTGGTTTAAAATCTTTTTCTTCTTCAACTCTTTTGGTTTATCTCTAGAAACATTTAATTTTAAGTTATAATTTCCTTTTTGTTATTTTCAAAAGAGGGAGTCAAAATATTATTTGATGATTGATGCTTGTTTGATGATTGTTGCATTTGTGTATTTGTTGTATTGTTGTATTGTGAATGTGTATCTGTTTTGAATGTTTGAATCACGTTTTTGTTGTTCGACTTGATTTTTATTTGAGTAGTTGTTGTTTGTTGTTCCTTTTTTAGGGTTTTAGGTTTGTTGTTTTTGATCTTCATGGGAGCCCCTTATTTTTTAATGGGTCATTCACTTAAAGGGAGCTAAGGAGAAAAAATATTTTAAATGTTAACTAAAAAAATATTTTGTCATCCTTAAAAAGGGGGAGATTGTTGTAACTTAGTTTTCATAACTATGTTTTCATATCATGTGTGTTTTTGATGATTCAAAAATATTATTATATTGATTATTGTTTCTCCTAACATGTATTGAAAATATTATTTTTGTTGTTTGTGTATACTAACATTTTAGAAAAATCATACTCCAGACAGTTGAAGACTTCAAGATAGATTAAACTAGGATTAATTGTAATTGAAGTCTATACTTTTTATACTTTTCTTGAGTTTGAGAGAGTGTGATTGTAATTGGGTAACAGTGTACACACACACACACACTGGGGAGTGTAAAAATTTATAGTTTTTAAAACTAATCATACTATACTATGTTGGATCATACAGGATGATTAGGCCTGAGTGTTCCTCCAGAAGCTATAAACCAAATCATGCACGGAAAAATTTCTAAGTATTGTTCACACTAAGGAATTGCTTTTGTACAGACGACGTCTAGAGTACGAAATTGATGCGTATCTATTCATCCATACGAACAGCTAAAATTTTTGAACTATTTGTCTCGAACGAACTTGGGTTCGTATAGATGATGTTCACAATATAAAATTGATGCATATCTATTCATCCATATGAACAACTAAAATTTTTGAACTGTTCATACAGTCCGAACACGTATTAGTACAAACAACTTCGAGAGCACAAAAATGACTCATCCATTTTTGTACCAAATGAAACATGATTTAATTAAAATAGTTTGTACTGTACAAACATGAATTCGTACAGACAATTACTAGTGTATGAAATCAGGATGTACATAATCGCACGAGATGTTATGGTTCAATTTTGAACTAATCGTATTATATGATGTTTGTTCATATCACGACTATCTATATACAAAATTGGTTTATATAGGAACGTATGAGCAAATTTTGAACTCTTCGTACGTATGATCTTCGATCGTACTGTACGAAAGTGGATGGTGATAATTGAAATTTTTAGTTTTCTAGACAATTTTTTTGTGATTTTCATAAATAAGGTCCTAAAAATTGACTTTGGAAGAACCCTTCTTCGTTTTATCTTTGAGAGAAAGTGAGAGAGTGATTTAGGAGAGTGTTTGAGAGAGAGTTCTTACAAGTGGAGTGCAAAGGGTTCACAAGGTGGACCAACGGTGAGAATCTCTTAGTAAGTGTGGAAAATCTCTTCCTTACTTCTTTGAAGACACTCGAGAGAAGATATTTGAAGAAGATCCGGTTCTCTGCCGACACCAAGAGGGTGTGAAAGGAGGCCGGTTCTTTGCCGACACCAGGAGAATGTGAATGGATGCTGGTTCTCTACTGATACTTGGAGAGTGTGAAAGGATGCTAGTTATTTGCCGACACTTGGATAGTCTGAAAGAATGATGATACTCTTTCAACACTAGGAGGGTGTGAAAGAACAACGGTACTTTGCCGCACCAGGGATTGGTGGAAGAGAGGGTAATTGTAAATGCTTCTCTGCCTTGCTATGGGAGTAAAATGAGAGTCACTTTGGTAATAATGCAATACCTGAAGAGGGAGTCTTTAGGGAGTAGACGTTGGTTTAGTTGGACAGAACCACTATAAATTTTTGTGTTTTTTATTTTATCATAATTGTATTTTTTTGCACATTTTAATTTTTGTGGTTGAAAAGTTTTTTATTTGGAAAAGTTTTTTTTGTGCAAAAAATTATAAGACCATTTTTCTATTAAATTTCCAAGAGTATTTTTTTATTACCAATTCACCCCCATGTTTGTTAGCCTTGGGACGATTGCCTTAGGTCTAACAACCTATATGGACTTTCATCAAGTTGGTTTGTATTGAAGGTAGGACATATTTTTTTTATTTTTTATTTTTATATTGAAGGTAGGACATGATAGAGGGACTGGACAAAGAAAGTTGTTTGCTCTACGTTTCTTGATTAGAAATATTATTGCAAAAATTAAGCTAGTTAGTCCTGGGCATTATGTGTAGGGATTTTACATGGTCTTTCGTTTGTATTTTTTAAAATAATATAAATAGCATTATTATTAATAAAAAATAATTCACAAACTAAATGCTAGCTAACCTATCACATTTTTCCTTCAACTAAAAAAGGAAGGAAGATTTTTATGAAAAAAGTCCAAAAAGAAACTACCACTTAAAGCATAAGGTTACACAAAGGTCCGAAACCTTATTTTCCTCTATAGAAATACAATAAAAAATGTTATGCTTAAAATCTTATAGAAAAGATAAATCAAAATAGATAGAATTTACATCAAGCTGAAACTAAGAAGTCTAAGATCCGTGCAAAATCTTAATAACATTAATGTTATCTCCTTCAATTCAAATGCCTTCTAATTCTATCATCCAGTCTTATAGAATATCCTTTAAAGAAAGGATAGTGTTGCGTCCAGGAGTATTCACGGCGGTAGAGAAATATAAAGTTTATCGTCTTAGCGTTATACGAAAATCCGGTACGCAATCAGATAAGTAGAGAGGGTCTAACATTTATGAGACACCAAGATTTTTACGTGGAAAACCCCTGAAAAGGGGGAAAAACCACGGGGCCTAGCCCAGTTTGAATGAATCCACTAGTATTGCAGTCGATTACAAATGAGGCCCTTCCTTGGTGGAAGGTCTTAGCTTGATGTACATCTTATGGAGTACACTACATGATGTAAATACAGAGAATCACTATTGACATGTTTGTTTGGTCGGGAGGACCGTAGTTGGCGGGTGACGGAGGTCGGAAAGCTTGTAGTCGGTGAGCGACGTAAGTCAGTAGGACCTTAGTCGGCTGGCGACGGAAGTCGGAAGGACTGTAGTCGGCGGGCAACGTAAGTCAGAAGGACCGTAGTCGGTTGGCGATGAAGGTTGGAAGGACTGTATTCGGTGGGCGACATAAGTCAGGAGGACCGTAGTCGGCTGACGACGGAGGTCAGAAGAACTGTTGTCTGACGACGAAGATTAGAAGGACGACGTCAGGTAGAAGTCCAATAATGGAAGGAACTCCATCTTCGCGTAGACGTCCAGCGTAGTCTGATAACCGGTAGAAGTCTGGCGTCGGGTAGAAACTTGGCGAAGAGTGAATGTGCGACGGCGGGTAGAAATCCGACATCTGTTGATGGCAGAGGAGAACTCCGGCCTCACTTGGGCGGAGTTTCAGCGTCATGAGGGAACTCTGTCATTAATTGAGAAGAATTCCTACATCCCGTGGAAGTTGGGAAGAATTCTGGCGTTTTCCCAAATATCCGGCAGAGTTCCGGCGTCTTCAGGCGGCAAGAAGAGCTCCGGCGGTGGTCGAGGAGGTGAGGATTCTCCTTTTCCCCTTTCTCCTCTTCTTCTTCTCTCTCTTCACTTGAGTCCCCTTGGTGTAGAATGAGGGCTCTATTTGTAGTTTTTCTTGAGTGGCATTGCCTGTAAATAGACGTGAGATCAGGGGCGAATTGGGAGTGTTTTGAATGGACGGTCGATATCGAATCCTTTGATCAGGCACCATTCGTTGGGCATTTGAAGGCCTTAATGATGTCGGAATTCAGCAATCTTGGGCTCGTTGGATTTGTATCGTCGAGCCGTTCGATTCGAGTATAAGCTCGTCAAAATCAGAGACCGTTTGGTAACTCAAATTGCGGTTTAAACCTTCCAACAGCGCTTTGAGCCCTTGATTCGGACTCATTTGGGCTCGGATTGGGTTGATCTTGGTGTCGTTGGGTTCGTATTTCCGAGACGCTCAGTTTGACTATAAGCTCGCTGAAATCGGAGTTCGGTAGCTTTCAAATTTAATTTTTGAAGTTTCCAACTAGCTTTTGCCTCAAGATTCGTGCCCGATCAAGATAATTTTTGCGTGATGTATCAGATAGCAATGATTTCAAGTTGAGCCACATCTTAATGATGTAATTATTTTCCAAAAGCAGATATAAATCTTCCTATATTATCTATAATATCTCCTCCAATTTTAACACAGTTGGAACAAAGTAAAGAAGCATCTACATTCACTTTATTCGATTTTGGAAGTGGGGGATGCAAAAATTTGCAATTTAGTTCACTGAACTAATTAGCACCCCAATTTTACTAAATAGGATTTAGATTTGGCTTGATAAAACTATTTAAAACTTCAGGTGATATAACCGTAGTAGATGTTGACGGTTTGCCATGCTTGATACCGTTCATATCTTTTAACAATATACATTAGAAAACCATTGAGGATGCTACCACGTTTCTAAAAAAGATTTAAAAAAAACTTAATTTGAACTCCCCATTTATTTTGAACATAGAACACCTGTTTATGTTTTTTACATGAAACTGAAATATGCTGAATATTTTCTTCAAGAAGACAACCTTTTGGACATAGATTTGAATCTTACAATTTCTTATGCTTGAGTCAGCAGTTTGTAGGAAGAGCATCTCTTTTAAGACTCCACCAAAAAAAGAAAATTGTTGGTTGTAATTTGATTTTCTTCAGCCATTTAATGTCATTTGTATCAACAAACTTATATTTTTCTTCAAAAGCTAAAACAATAATAGCTTTTTCTAAAAATTCATGAATTAACTCAATCTTATCTTAAGTTTGATTTGGAATGAACTAAATTTGCTTGATAATATTGATCAAATATTCTCCAAAAGAATCATGCATAACATTTATATTCCAACAAATTCTATTTTCAGAAAATTATTTGTCAACAAGTAAATCTATAAAGTTGTTAACATTGACAAATGTTGGCCACATGCAAATAGGTTTGTGAGCCATCCATATGTCATTTAAAATGTAGATATTTTTAATGTCCAATTTTCCATCTCACAATAGGCTTTAAATTCTCCACAACATCTAATAGGATTTTCTAGTTGAAGAATTGCCTTTTTTAAAAGAAGACCAAATATTGTTACCATATTTAGCTCTAATGATTCTATTTAGAAAAGAATCAGGCTTTTGAATAAAATTCCAAGCTAACTTTGCTCTTAAAGGTCCTTCCCAAATAGATGCCGAATAAAAAAATCAATTCCACCATTTCTACTTGGAAGACAATGTTCACTTTAACTGATATAGTGAATTCCTTATTATCCATTGTCATTATGCCACAAGAAATTTCTGCAAAGCTTATCCTGATCATCAAAAATTCTTTTTGGAACTAAAGAATGTGTAATGAAGTATGAACGGAGAGAAAGAAGAGAAGAATTAATTAAAGCCACACTCCCAATAAGGAATAATTATTGCGTCCTCCCACCTGATGTAGAGATACGTCCTCCCACCGCTAAAAAACTCGGTTTTTGCTCGGTATTGCTAGCTATTATTTGGTATTAACGAAGAATATCATCATGTGAAGACCAATACCGAGTTATACCGAGCTATACTGAGCAATACCGAGCTATACCGAGCAATGCCGAGTTTTTTCTAGGAAAAACTAGGTATTTTTTTGTATTGCTCGGTATTGCTCGGTATAGCTCGGTATAACTCGGTATTGGTCTTCACATGATGATATTCTTCGTTAATACCAAATAATAGCTAGCAATACCGAGCAAAAACCGAGTTTTTTAGCGGTGGGAGGATGTATCTCTACGTCAGGTGGGAGGACGCAATAAAAATTCCCCAATAAGAGATAAAAATATGCTTCTCCATGAATTGAGCTTATCCATTGAATGCTTAATTAGAATTTGAAAATCTGATGTGCTTTTATTGTCATAAAAAAATGGAGTTCAAGATAATTTAACTCTTGAACAAGTTTGAATCCACTTTGATTTGCAATCTTCCTTTATTTTCTTTTTTATTCATCTTCTTGGAGCATAGAATCATAGATTTTTTAAAGTTAACTTTTTGACTAGACTAAGAACAATAATTTGATAAAATATTACTAATAATTTTATGAGAATTCACTTCAGCAAATATCAAGAAATAATCCGCAAATATTAAATGAGAAACCCTTTCTGCATTGGATGAGATTTTAATACCAAGATTCAATGTGTTTTCTTAAAAGCTTTGGACAGAAGTTCCGAATAGAGAATGAATAAAAAAGGAAAAAAGGGACATCCTTGTCTGAATCCACATTCAGCCAATATCCATTCTGAAAGCTAACCATTAATCAAAATACAAAATCTAGGGAAACGAAAACTTTGCACAACCCAATTCATGAATTTAATTGGAAAAATCATAATAAACATAACATGTTTTAACATTTGTTAACACATACTATCATATGCTTGCTCCATTTTAACCTTTAAAGCAATAAAACCTTTCTTGGAGATAGAGAATCTAAATTTATAAAAAATTTCTTGGGCTAAAATTCAATGATCTAAAATTCATCTATTTGGAACATAAGGATCTTCAGAAATTAATTTAGGCAAAATAATCTTGAATCTATTTAGAATCAACTTTGCAACAATCTTATGTGTTGTTTGGCAAAGACTAATTGGTTTAAATTTAGATGACGCACAAGCATTTCTACTTTGGGAATGAGAATGTCAAGTGTATCTTTCCAATTAGAAGGCATGACACTTGATTGAAAAAAAGTAGTTATCAACATTCCAAATATCAACTTTGATAATTTCCTAATAGAATTTAAGAAATGCAGGAGAGATACCATCTAAACAAGGCAATTTAGTTTTCCATTCGAAAGATAGTAGTTTTCGGTTTTTTGTTAGAAAAATTAGCTTCTAACAGATGATGATGAAATGAATTTAATTTGCTCTCTTCATGAAAATTTGGCCAATCATTTAGAGAACATTGCCTGGATCTCCATTTTTTGTTAAAAATTTGAGAAAATAACTTGGAAATACAAATAGGATCTTAAGACACTACTCCATTTGGCAGTTTTGCTTGTACAATCTTGTTAGAATTTCTTCTGGCTAAAACATAGGTGTGGTAGAAATGAGAGTTGGAATCTCCATGTTCTAACCAATTGGCTTTAGCTTTTTTCCTCCTCCAAGTCACCAATCTTGCTGGAGTAGAATTAAGTTCTTTGACTTCTATTCTCAATTCAAGAAGTTCTTCATTAGAAAGATTACATTGAGCTTCATTTATTTGCAAAGAAATAACTCTATCATTAAGCAACAGATTAAGATGAAAAATCTCCTTAATTTTATTTTTACTCAAAAAATATAGAGATTTGGGAGTCCTAGCAAGCTTTCTTTAAAGAATTTCAGCTAAAGAACCATAATCATTCTTAATCCAAAAATTAGTGAGAATGTGTCAAGTAGCAGGATAAGAAGTCCATAAATTTTCAAATCTCATAAATTTATGATTTTTATGAATCTTGCTAACCAAATTCAGGAGCAAAGGACATTGATCAGAGCATGTATGGGCAAGATGCTTCGTTACAACAAAAGGAATTAAATGAAGAGCTGAAGAGTTTAAAATAATTTAGTCAAGCCTTTTCGAGATTCTGCTTAAACCATCTTTGTTATTACACCAAGTGTAATGAGGACCAATGAATGAAATATCATGAAGATAATTATTTGACATAAAATCTTTCATTTATTGTGGACTTTGAGACATTAAATTTTTTTTCCACCATTTTTTCTCATTTTTTTGATAGTTTGCAGTTAAAGTTTCCACCAATATTACAAGGTTCCTTGATAGATAAGTAACCTTCAATAGCTTGCCATAATAGTCTTCTAACATAAACATAATTATTGCAATATACAATACCAATCTTGTGACTACGAGAATTAGGAAAAAAAGTTTTCCTAAAATACACTGTGAAGAAGAAACAAGAATTGAAAAAGTTGCTACCCCTGCCATCCAAAAAGCTAAAATGCCCCCAGATTTTCCTTTAGCAGGAAAATGGAAAAAATGCCATACCAATAATCTTATTAATATCATTTCTATCTAGTGATCCGACTTTGGTTTCTAATAAAACAATAAAAAAGAAAACATGTTGATTGACTAATTTTTCAAATGAAAGCCACTTGTTTCTTGCTGGCTCCTCTACAATTTCAAAATAGAATTGGTTGCATCATTTAACTAAAGGAGATGCCTCCCCAATAGTTAATCTTTTTCTAGGAACCTCTTCAATAGGTTCTAATTGCTTCAATTCCTTACTAAGCTCGGATTATTGCTAGAAGATTTAGAATTTTCAGGAGAATCTGCTTGGAAAGAATTAGAAGTGCAAAACTGAACATTGATGGAAACAGAACCCTAGTTCTTCTACTATAGCTTTAACAAAAAAAAATGGCTACTCAAAGAAGATGAGCAAATGGTAGAGAAAGAGAAGGATGGAAGGTGAAGAGGGATAGCAAGGGAGGAAGCCAGAGAAAAGGTGTGTGTGTGTGAGAGAGAGAGAGAGAGAGAGAGAGAGAGAGAGAGAGAGAGGGAGAGAGAGAGAGAGAGAGAATATCATTATTTGGTTAAGTTGTTCTTGATTATAGAATAGCATTGTTAGAGACATAGTGCTCCTAAAATTGTCATAAATGCAATAACTATTTGGGAAGGAAATCGTGAACACGTTATTTATGTATTAAATATTATATAATCAAAATTAAATAGATACACACAAAATGACTAACATCAAAGAGAGTTGTAATGATTATGTTTATCTTGCATCTAATAACCTCAATTTATTCACGTGCATATAATATAAGCTTGCTGTTTTAATAAAATAATTATTGAAAAGGTTCGAATTCATATCTTTAATGAAATATCCGAGATAACAACATCTTACAAGAACCAATCCTTCCTATAGTTTCCTGCCACATTCCGCGCAAGGTTTGTCTGCCAGCATATAGATATTTATTGGCAGGTCATTTTAAATTACCATTTTGTTCGCATCAGATTTACTGTTTCATAGCTACGTGGACGATCAGTATGAATATTTCCTATTATCATCCGTAATCTGCGTAGGCTAACTAGTTTTAATTAAAGGCTCAACACCTAACGCTACCTTCGAAAAGAACAAAAGTAGAAGAAGTGATCATATGCAGCAACTTGTTCATCAAACATATTAATTTCCGACTAGCTTCAAAAGTATTAATTACGAACTCAACTCCTTATGCTACCTTCCAAAAAACAAACTAGAAAAAGAGATAAGATGCAGCGAATTGTTAACAAACCTATCAGGTTAGTATCAGCTACATGGAATTGTCATTTTCTAGTCCCGCTAGTCTTGATAATTCCCAGGCTTGATTGTAATGCTTAAATACAAAATTACTAAATTGTCTGTCCCACAATGAAAAAACAAAATTGTTTGGTAAGCTGGCAACCTCTCCTTTAGTTGATTGTGTTAGTAATTGAAAGTTCATTGTTAATTTCTGCTTTTTAATGATCTTTCAAAATTACGTAATGTTTTGTATGTACATTAGATTTTATTTGATAACCATGTACAAAAAAATCAGAGAGAATAAATAATTCTATTACTAAACATATTTTATTTCTTATGCTTTCAAGAATATGACTTAAACTTTTATCTTGATTGTATTGCTTAAATGCCAAATTACTAAATTGACCATACCAAAAAGAAATTACAAACTTATTTGGTAAGCTGGCGACTTCACCTTTAGTTGATTGTGTTAGTAAATGAAAGTTCAGTGTTAATTATTTCTACTCTTTAATGATCTTTTAAAATTTTATAATGTTTTATATTTACAATAGTTTTTATTAGATAACAATCTACCCAAAAAGTAGAGAGACTAAATAATTCTGTCACAAAACATTTTATATTTCTTATGCTTAAAAAAATATGACTTAATATTTTTTACACTAAAAGACATTACAAAATTCCATTATATATGTACGAAAAATTACTCATGCTAGATCGAGTCAACCTTGTCGACTAAATATGTTAATCTCAAGGGTCAATTTGATCGAACCAGGCCAACGAGATGTTACCTATGGGGTTATGTTATGTCTAGAAAGCTCTAATGCATATCTCTTGTAATTAATAAGATAAAATTTACATATCTCTTTCTTTAGGGAAAGATTCTATTAGGTCATATTATATCATTTATGTGTTTATCTTTAAATGTGATTTTTAATAGAGAATTTCTTTACTCCCACCAATAAACAAAGGGTCAGAACAAAGCCTGAGGAGACACAAAAACTTATTTTTCTCTACCTCTTTGCTTTTGAGAAACAAAATCATAGATCATCATATTCTCTACCCCCTCTCCCCCTCCTTTTCTACTTCTTTGCCAACATGCAAGTAAGTTCGGGTAACTCCTACTACAAAAAAAAAAAAAAAAGATTCAACATCCTAAAGCTGCTATGAGCATGGATGATACCACAAATCTAAAGCCAAGCCATGCATTAGAGAACAACGTGCTACAAAAAAGATTGGATGATCAATAAAATATTTGAGGAACTTTGCTCAGACTCCAATAAGTCATTTATATGACTAACTTTAGAAACTTGCTACTCACATCAAATTTGTCTCTCAAGAGGATCCCCTCCTATATGATGAACTCTTTCTTCTCTTAAAAAAATATTCCCTTTTTTTAAAAGAAAATTTAAATATATTATATTAATTAAAATATGGTATTATAGAATAATAACTGATTAGTCATTAGATCTATTTTGCATGATTTACCAGTATATTTATAAATGCATCAAACCTTTAATTTCATTTGTATAAATGGCAAAACATGATGGCAACCAATATTTCCATTAGATCTATTTTTCAATTACTAACACAATCATCTAAAGGTGAGGTCGCCAGCTTACCAAACAATTTTGTTTTTTCTTTGTGGGATGAACAATTTAGTAATTCTGTATTGAAGCATTACAATCAAGCTTGGGATTTATTGGGACTAACTAGACTAGGAAATGACCATTCCATGTAGCTAGTACTAATCTGACAGGTTTGGTAACAATTTGCTGCATCTTATCTCTTTTTATAGTAGAAAGCAGAATTTAGTAGTCCTGTCCACTACTAAGGCATAATGCATTTCTTAAGTCTTATGGTTGAAACAACAAATCTTAGATCTTTGACTAAATGTAGGAACCATTCCTATTATGTGTGGCAACACTAGTTCCAATAGCATTTTCAAAAATCTGATCCAAACATCCTGCAATAAGCATATAGACATTAGGCATCTTTTCCTAGGAGATTATGTGGCCAAGGGAGATATATAACTGCATCATATAGCTTCTGAAGATCATTTGACAGACATCTTTACCAAACCTCTTTCCTATGGCACATTAAGGACTAGACTAGGTGTTATAGACAATAATTCTTAATTCAGGATGAATCTGAAACTCTCTTTCACATGAAATCAAACATTTTTATGTGTGTTTTAATATGTCACATTTTGAAATCTTGTGACTACTTGTTCATTGATTAGTGTTTTTCATTTTTTGTTTATTTTGATTTTTGGCATTTCGTAAATGTTCCCTAATATCCACAAACCATTTAATTTAAAATTACAATAATAAAAAAAATAATGTTTTTGAATTAAAATTATCCACATCATACTTTACAATTCCTTTCATACAGTACAATCAACACATTCCGGCACAAATCTTAGCCCTCAGTAAAATCAATTATCTTGATATGATCAATTATTGTTTATCCTACCATACAAACACCTCTTCGTACTATATGATATGTGTGCCAAAAGTTAGTGGACAAAGTATAATATTAATTTACATATCATAATGTATAAACACATGTTTATACTGTATAATGCTTTTGGTCAAGAGTAATATTGGCGATTCCTCGGGACGAACGCATTTTCGTAAGATCGTCCAGTATGATACTGTTTTGATTGAAAAATATATTTAAGTATATATAGTTTTGGGAAATATTTAATTATTTTTGGGAATAATTCAAAATTGAGTTTTGAATTTTAATTCTTAAATCAAACATCCATTAATGATAATATATCACCTCGAAAGGTGAAAATAAAATCCCTTAACGAGTTTAGATTTAGAATTAAAGATTTAATCAAGAATATTATAGCTAGATTTTGAGAGAGAACTACATACGATCCCGAAGGGTCAAAATGGTGCTCAGTCAAATACTCAGCTATGATAATCAAAATGTATGATCATTAATTTCATACTCGAATTCATATCAATGGCTGTTATATCTCCCCGAAGGAAGAGAATATCATTCATTGCCTATTATTCGAATACGATAATAACGATCGCCATTTTTGGTTTGAATTTCCAAAGATAATTATTTGAAGTTTTAAAAATTTTGATTTTGAAAATCAGGTCTGGGTTACTAAATCTCCTACGAGTGCAAGCCCTCGTAGTTAATTACATCGTAGGAAATAAAAATTTTCTACGAAAACTCTCGATTAAAATAGCGGTGTAAATTTTATTTATGATTTTCAAGGCTTGATATCAAAGGAGAGAAATGGTAGGAATTTTCAAATGGGATTGGATCAAGTCTGAACACTTATTTTCAGAGTCAAAGGAAGAGGAGTAGGGAGTGTTTTGAGATTCTGAATCACTTCAGAAACACTCCAGCCTATCCTAAATGTTGGGCTTAAATTTGATTGAAAGTGATTTAATATTTAAGTGATCAATTTTATTAGAAAGTTGGGATTCAATTCCCGGAGGGTGAGGTCTTATAGCCCGAGCTTGCCTCAGAACCTAAGTCTAAATTGGGTACTAAAAAGTGACCCGAACCTAGCTAGTGCAATGCAAATCTGGTCTTACCCCGGCCTGGATTGGGGAGCCAGCTAAACCACCTAGGCGCTTTAAAATTATGAGTCCGGTCAATTTATGTAGAGTGGTCGGGACGTTATTTAAGAAAGGTATTCGAGAACGGGACCGACATCTAGAGCGGATCCTAAATGGTCCCTTAAACTTATGTTGGGTTTGATGCTTAAGCAAATGCAATTAAGGGTTTAAAGGTTTTTAAATTAGTTGCTAATATGATGCATACTAATCGACTCGATTAAAAGATTTGAATTTGAATGAATGCTATGAAATGAGGACTCCCGGGGCCCCGGGATTATTTCTTAAAACGTTAGAGTTTCTATGCGAGCTTAAAGTTTTTAATTTGATTTAAGTAGAAAAATTTTATTAAGTCCTTAAGAGCCTACAGTCGTATTCCAGGTCAAATCAAAGTCGGCATGCAGGTAAAAAGACTAGAAAAACAGGAGTTCTAATGCGCAATCAATTTAAATAAATCAATCAAATTAAATATATCAAATTGAATGTCCGTAGGCAAGTGCCCCTTATTATTACATCCAGAATTGCAAGAAAGTAAAGTGGCCGGGCACCACTGACTACAACCCGGATATCTAATCCTAAATCAAATAAATTTGAGATTTGGGATTCTTCTCGTTGTCCATTTCTTCATCTTCTCGCGAACATCTTGATTCGTCGGTTCTGGATATCCAAATGGAAAGAAACTCCCCCTTGAACGGGGTGTTATCTTCCCTCTTTGGATATTTGAAAGATATCCTAATTTGACTTCCAAATGGAAGAAGACTCTCCCCTTTAGGGATGTCTTCACCTCTTTGAAATTCAAATTGGATTTTGTGCCCAAATCTCAAGTCATTTCAAATAATTACAACCTTAATTGAATTAAATTTATATTGAATAAAATAAGAAAATCTAGACTCGATCCTGCAAGGTTATCCTAATAATCAGCAGTTGTATATACAATCCCAAGCAGTTAACATTTGATCTCAAGCAGTTAATATTTAATCTCAAGCAGTTGATATATTTGAAATTTAAGTGTTCAACAGAGTGCAGTAAATAAACAAACAATCAATCAATTCTAAACTAACAAACAACATGCAGTGAAAACTCGAAAACTCGGCACACAGCGGAAAAGTAAACACCGACCTAGCCCAGAACTAGAGTTGGTTGTCCTAGCAAACCATCTAAAGTGTGTGAGGTAGGTCGTGCGGTTTTGATATATCCTAAATGGGATATTTTGTTTAAAATTGCTTAAGGTTTGATTGTTGATTTTTAAGGATTTGATTAATTTAAGTTTTCCATTAATTGATTCATGGCGTTGTGCCACTAGGCTCGAGAAACCAGCCTCCTTAGGACACTTAGCCCCGCAGCCCAGAGTAGTTCAGCCGATAAACCAAATTAATGTAATTGAATTAAAGATTTTAAAAGGTTAAATAATTAATGATTAATCTATTTTAAGGTTTAACACCCCTTAGAATCCATTCGTGGCGTTGTGCCACCAGGCTCGAGGAACCAGCCTCCTTAGGACACTTAGCCCCGCAGCCCGGTGTAGTCCAGCCAATAAACTTCATCTTCAAGATGGTTGTTGTGTTTTAAAAGATTTGTTGAATGTTTTAAACATTAAGCTAACATTTTTTGGAGTTTTAAAGCAATTTTGAGTTTTTAAGAATTTTGGAATATTTTAATCATTTAATTAAAGGTTCAAAAATTAACTTTTGGATTAAGGGTGTAATCTAGAATGTTTGTATTTTATTAAAATACTAGACCTTACTACGATTAGTTAGAAGTTAAGTACGTTGAAATTGGATTTTTCTACATTTTATTAAGAAGGTTTGAAGTTTTGAACTAATTTTGACTACGGTTTGACCAATTTGATGACTTTTTGAAATATTACAGATTTCTGAAATTTAATATTTTTAATACATATTAGACATTATTATAAGTTGAATGCAAGTGAGTTTATTCAATTTTGATTTTTCTTGATTTAGTTATGAATTTTTGAAGTTTTGTCTATTTATTGAATTATTAAAACTCTTTAATTAAAGGGCCTTTTTGTGATTTTACTCCAAATGGGGTCCCAACTCCTTGAAATCTGCTCCAAAGGTCAGGAATGACTTAAGGAGAGATTCCCAAGTGTTTGGGAAGTTTTTGGAATTTTTAATAATTATTAATTAATTAAATTAATTAAATATTGATTTTCAATTAAAATTAAATTAAGGTATAATTTGCTGTCAATTCAAGGGGGTTTTAATTTTCATTGATTAAGGGCTTGATTATGGTCGGTTAGAGGGGTTATACATATTTTTTGGGTTTAAAATAGATTTATTACATTTTCTGGAAGTTTTGAGGGTTAATGAAGGTTTAAACATAGGAAAATTAATTAGGGGGCTTAATGACTTCTAAAACCAGTGAAGACTTCTCTAAGGGTTGTAGATGTCACTATGTTCAAGTGGTTCAAATTTCATGTTCAAATAATGTATATCCTAATTCCTAGGATTTCTCTAAGTTTTCTGAACATGCCCTTAATTCTTGTCCTTAACGATGTCACTAGGTTAATTAGGCTCGAATCAAGGTTCCAACTAACCCTCAAACTTTAACATATAAATAATCACGCAGAATCAAACAAGTCCTTAGATCTAGGAGAACCTAGACTAAGTGGTGTGTGCTCCCTAAGCATGCAAGAAATAACATTAGTTAAGATGGCTAATGATATGATTAGTGAATAATTAACATGTAATTACTCACTAATCAATTCCCCATAAATTTCATTCACATATTCAACCCATGCTTAAGATTCCAAAGGGATCTCTCAAATGCTTAAGGATTTAAATGTATATATAGTTTTAAAGTAGATTTTAAAATATATAAATATATGTATATAAGTATATATATTTTAAAATAAAGATAATTAAAAATATTATTAAAAATAATTTTGAGGGTTTGAGAGACCCACTGAATTTTCAAATTAATTTCAAAATAAATTTTAATTTTTAAAATATTTAATATAATATTTAATTAAATACTAATTAAATATTAAAGATAATTGAATAATTCAAATTATTTAAAATAAATTAATACTTAAATCTTAAAATTAACCTTAAATTAAAGTACTTAGAATTTCAAAATTTTTGATAGATTATTTAAATATTTCTGATTTAAAGTGAATTTAATTTGAATTTTTAAAGTTTAAGGTTAATTAACGCATTTAAATTAATTCAAAATTAATTAAATATTTAAATAATTTAAAATCAAATTAAATTGGGTCTTAATAGTTTTCTAGAAATTTTGAATTATGAGAAAATGATTTTATTTGAATTTTTAAAATTTATTAGAATAGATTTTAATTGAGTATTAACTAATATTTAAATAACTAGTTAATATATAAAAAAGGGATAAACTAAAATACTCAAAATATGGTTTAAATTAAAATAAAATTCAAGTTAAATGATCTTAAAATAAATGATTAATTATTTAACATATCTTCACATATAAACCCCCCTTTTTTTAATTAGAAAAATATTTAACTTAATATCTAATTAAATATTAATAAAATACTTAAAATTAAATGTTTAATAGTTATCTAAAATATATTTAATATTTTGAAATAATCATAATTTTAAATTAAAGGATTTAAACTTCTGAATATTTTGATATAAAATATTAATTTTTCTGATTTTATTTGATTTTTTAATGATTTTTTGAAGTTTTTGTTAATTAAATAATTAAAATAAATCAAATACCGACTTTGGCGGCTGAGTGGTCACACGGTAGCCGCTGGTTGGCTCATGCAAATGGCGGCTGTCAAGCGGGACACGTGGCGGAGCGAGGTTCGTGGGTTCGAAACCGCGCGGCGGCGGTCAAGTGGGGTCCACGCGGCATCACTTAATCCAGTCAGCAGGGTGCGGTGACCGCTCAATCCTCCATGGAAATGAACCAACGGTTCAGATGAGATCACGCGGAGAAGGATCAGACGGCGAGATCTTGATCCCGCGGTCTGGATCAAGGGCCCGGATTTCACCGAACAGAAAACTAGGCAGCGAATTGGATACACGGTTGGAATGAATCGCGGAACGATGCGATCAAAACCGTTGATTGAAAGATCAACGGATCAAAGAGAGCTCAGTTCGTGCAACAGTAAACCGAGCCCTAGAACCCATTTTTGAGCTCGCCCGTTCGATCGGATTGAACATTTCAAAAAGGAAAAAAAAATTTTAAATATAAATTATAATGTGAACATAATTTCTGGGGAACTTTTAAAATGATTAAATATGCACTTAATAAAAAGATAATTAAATCTATGTGTCCTAAACTAGGCTTAGGATTTTACCGAGATTTAAAGGATCGTTTTGAACGATTGAGGTCTGTTGAGCTTGTTGAATGTCCTAGATTATTTCTCTAGAAGACCACAAGGCTGAAGAGGTCTGGAGCTCGAGCTATCAACCTGGGACGGTCTTCAGGCAAAGGTGGCCAGAATCCTCTCGCCGCAGAGCTTAGATCGCCGGTTTGGACTTGGGAGAGATAGAGGGGATCAGGGAGCCAAAACGAAAAACTAAATTCCTCTGGAGAGCTTGAGTATAGAGAGAGAATGGAGAGATTTGAATGCCGGCTCAACATAAGGTTTACACCCTATTCAAACGTTCCCTATGCTGAGTAGATGGTGTGATTGATTGGGAGGGTTCCAAAGATCAAGCCACTGTCCCTGGGGTGGTTAGGGGCAGATCAAAAGGATAAAGGACATGCCACTTGAAAGTGGTTTTGTCCTTATTTGACTCATGGAAAGGATTAGGTCCATGGATCAAGATTCAAGGGCTATGATAAGTCCTAAGAAACTTCTAGAGTATGATTAAAACTTGCTGGAGTGGATTGGATTAGAAGGAATTAATTTAAACATATGGATTTAATTACCTAAAAGGGTTTCAAAGGTTTGTTGACCATTTGACTGGTCAACAGTCAACTTGCTGCCAATGGCACAATTAGTGTTGAGTGCTGCTTGGACTAAGTCTTGAAGGCATTGATTGAGGACATATGAAGGTTCAACCAAACCAATGTATTTGACCAAGCATATGAGCTAACTTGGTCTAATAGCTAAGGTTTGACTCAAAGTGAATTTTAAAATATTCCATGCATCAAATGGAATGGATTTGGGGATCAAATAAGGTTTTAAATGAATAAATGAATAAGCTCAAATGGTCAAGTTTGGTCAAGTTCAAGCTTAGTTGACCAAGTCAACAACTAAACAGGTCAAGAGTACAATCAAATCCAAACCTTTGGGGAATATGATCAGAAGAGCTTGAATGGGTTGATATTGATATTTGATGCTTGCTAGAGGTGATCTGGGGGTCAAAAGGGTTTAAATGATCAAAGTGACTATTTAAGCTCTTAAGGGGTCATTGGGTCAACTAAGGTTGACTCGTCAACCAAGTTGACCCAAGGGCTGTTGATTTGGTCTGAACAGGTTTGAAATGATATTTCAAGTCTGTGGGAGGTGGTTGCGTTCAATTCGGAGTTCATTTGGTTTGAAATCAATATTTGAGCCCCATAGGGGTTATTGGTCATTTTGACTCCTGGTCACTGGGGGTCAAAGTGGGTCCAGAAAATACATTTTAAAGTTCAACATATCAAGATTAAGGTCTGGAAGTGACTAGAGGCTTTGGTGAAGGCTATAAGGTTAGAATCTTCAAAGCGACAGGTCGCGTGGCATAGGCTGTAAATATTTGAAGGTTTTACAGCCTATGGATTTTAATTAAGTTTCTGGGGTTAGAGACCTCAGAATGGGCTCAAATTTGGAGGGTTTGCCCTCCAGCGTGAGCAGC
>CM039736.1:55350103-55412961 GCA_022539455.1 Dendrobium nobile | reverse complement strand
GGCTCACTTATTCTTGTTTTGTTTTCGGAAATATATCCTTATTAGATTTGTTTATGTTATGGCCCCCCTTTTTTATTTTATCTCCCATGGAAGCAGTAATCCCTCCCCCCTGTACGGGATGATGGCGATACTCTTTTTTTTTTTTTTTCTTAGTGATCACATTGAATCAGATTTAATACAAATTGATAGATTAAAAAAAATCAACCATGGATCAATCTGAATTTGGCGGTTGATAATGAATTGGACCCAAATCTAACCTTTGGTCTGACCTGGTTGACCAAAATGCCCTTTAAAGGTTCAAATATTAATTTCAAATCAAATAAACTCATCTTGACTTGGTACCACCTTCATTAGATTCAAATCATCAATCCAAACAATATGTGCCCAACCCTTGACCCTGGGTCAACTTGGTTAACCAAGTCAATCAAGTTTGACCAAGCCCACATACACTTCAATCCATTTTAAATCCTTTGACCAAAGAATTCTCAAACCTATTTAAACCCATACAATGATCCATTTAGTCCTTAGGGAGGTCCCTTTGAAGACCCAATATTGGGTCCACTTGGGTTACCCACTTGGCTTGAAGCAAGTGTCCAAGTAAAGTCTCCTTGGGCCAAATCTATCCCTCAGTCAAACTAGATCAAACCAATGGATGCATTAGGTCCCCTATTGCCCAATGTACCTGCCCTAATTAACCTAGTCCTTAGGTCAACTCAGGTTGAGAATTAATTATCCCAAAGTGGACAAAACCACAAAGGGTTGAGCCATTTCTCAACATAGACTCCACCAAAGCCAAATCAATACCGACATTAGGTGGCTCTAGGTCTAACAAACCTACCCCAGCCAACCCAGCCTTTAGGTTGACATGAATTAACACACATACAGGCTCAAAGTGGTCAAAATTACTTTGACTGGAGCCATTTCCTACCATGGAGCAATCCAAGCCTAATCTTTACTTGCATTACGTAGCCTTTGACTCAACACAAGTTCCCCATCAATCCCACCATTTAAAATGATCTAAGTTGCACCCAAACTGACACAAACTGTCCAAGCTTGGGTTAACTCGAGCCACATTGGTGAATTGAGCTGCCAAAGGCTCAATTGAGTTCACCATTGAGCCCATCAGACCCATAGGATACTTTCCGCATCACCCTAACCCGGCTAGTGGTAGGGGACTTCCAGAATAAATAAGAAAGAGCTTCGGTGGTCCCCCTTTCATGAGCTTTGGCCAAAGCTTCACCAAGGCCTAACTTTATCCCCTCTGAACTCAAAATGTCTATCTTAGTAGTCCCCTTCAAGTTGGTGACCATCCAATGACCTACTAAGTTAATCCTAGCCATCCAAGCCCGTGGTTATGGGTTGAATTGGGTTTACCAATCCATTTGAAACCATTCTCTCTTAGCATTTCTAAAAGACTCCCTAAAGCTCTTTAAACATTCCAATCATTCCACCCAGCTTCCAACTTCTCCTAAGGTTAGTTCGAGTGTGCTACATCTATCTTCATCTACCTTCCACTCAAATGCTTACATCTGGAACTCCTATGACTGCAAAATTTTAAGGGAAAGTCATCGCCATCTCCCCCTCAAGTTTCCTGATTAAGATTCTCATTCATTGATACCTACTCTAAGGTATAAAACTCATTATTGAACTCCTAATTAGGGTGTAGGGGTCAAGTGTAAAGTAAACCATCAAACAACCAAACTTTGACCATTGGAATGAAGGTTTACATTTTTAAGATCCTTCCTGTAAATTTGGTGAGATGATTCTCTGATGCGACCTATCGGATTACACTAGAGATCGAAGGTCTAGGGCTTCAGACTTGTGCGGAAGGTTGAAGATATAATCTAAATATTTGATCTCAATCAAGTGGTTTAATCATAACCATCATATTAATTATCCATTGGCTATGGTCAATCAGGCATATACATAGTCAGCTGTAATGATTGGCTAACCAATTATATGACGCTTATGTGGAAAGCACTGGCTGACTATGTAAATTAGGTTTAAAAAATTGAGAAATCACAAGAAACTTAAAAAATTAATATCTCCTTATGAACTTAAATAAATTAGGTGATCTTAGGCTCATTGGATAGGTCTTGCAGAGACCTATCTAAGCCCTATGGTCTCTAGTCATGATTATGCATGAAATTAAGTTAATTGTAGTAGTAACTTTAAGTGTATTCTTTTAATTATGTCTTAGGGTGTCTCACAATGGCTTGAAATGTTTTGGAGAACAAGTTTGGGTATGTCTTTGACATTCCCAAAATTTCTCCCCTCTGTTTGATTTTATTAAGGGCATGTTTGATTTCATTTAGGTTTAAGGGTCATGATTTAACCCTTAAATTCAACCTAATATAATTAACATTCTATTGGGAACTAGGAATTGTACTTTGTTGTGTTAATTATATTTAGTACAAGGGTTAGATGAGCTCCAATTACACCCAAATCCCTAGTTTAGTTAACCCTTATTAAATCCATGAAGGTAACTTAAAGGTGATAGGGTGGCTTTATTAACCACCTTAGAGGATCCATGTTGGGCCCAAAATTAATGCCCTGGAACCTTGAGAACAGGTAAACAAATGGCCCAAGTTTCACTAAAATTGGGATCCATTTAGTCCACCATTTATGCAACTCAAATTTGACCCCTATAATTGACTTAAAATTTAAATAATTCATCATTAATTCTAATTAAATCCTAAAAATTTAAATTGCATATTCAAAATGTTCACAATTAAACCCTAATCTAATAAAAAACATAAAGCCCTATTAGTTAACTTCAATTTTTGGTTTAATTTACTTTTTAGTGAAAATTAATAATTAATTAATTAAAAAAATAAAAATTTCAAAAAATTATCAAAAACTTGAGAACACTCCCTTACATAAATTTTGACCTTTCGGGCTGATTTAAAATAGTTTGGAATCAATTTGCATCAAAATCATTAAAAGCCTTCAATTAAACAATTTAAAAATTTAATTAATTTACCAACATTTTTAAAAATCACAATTAAATTTAGAAAATTCCAAATTGGTCAAACTCAAAGCCATTCAACTCTATTTAAGGTCTAATATTTTCTAAAAATGTTAAATGACTAGAAATAAGTCAAATTCAAAAAGTTAACTTTCTCCTCAATCATAGTTCAAATTTAGGTCAAAAAATTAAGAATTCATAACTTAATGTAGGAAAATCCAACTCCAACAAACTTAGAGTCTAATTGCTCATTTAAAGTTTTTTTGTATTTAGGAAAAATACCTAAATTCTAAAAACTACAGTAATTTAAAAAGTTAACTTTTAACCCCTAAATTAATGTATTTAAATAATTCTAAAAATCCTAAAAATTTAATAATTAACTAAAATTTCAAAAACTTTAGTTTGATTAATAAAATAAATTAACCAACATTAATAAATAACAAACACTCCAAAGATAAGGTTTTTAAGGACTACCTTGAGCTACGGGGCTAAGTGTCCTAAGGAGGTCTAGTTCCTCTATCCCACTATGGCAACACCACAAACAGATTAAATGGAGTGTAAAAATTAAAAAAAACTAATTAATAATTATTTAACAAAATTAAAATTCATAATTCAACTACATTATTAGGTTTATAGGTTATACTAACCTAAGCTACGGGGTTACTTGTCCTTAGGAGGCTTGATTCCTCGAGTTCACTATGACAACGCCACGAACTGGTTGATGGAAAATTTAGACTAACTTAATCAACAAAATTAGCAACCAATTAATTTAATAAAAAAATTATTAATTCTTTAATTTTCAACCAATTAAGCCACTTAATCAGACTGGTTGCTACTATATGACAGGTCTATGAGGCTATTAACTTAGCCCTAAAGAAGGTGAAATAAATATTATGACCCAAGTGTAAATAGAGGTAGTAATCCCTCAACCCTTAAAATATGTCTTAAAATTAACTTCAAATGATTAACACTTGAACTCAAACTAAAATCTCTTAAACCTTCAACAAATCAAATCATTAGACAACTTTACCAAATTACTAAGTCTGGGATATATCCAAGCCACATAGGCTTGTACAAACACTTTCGATTATTTGTTAGAATAACTAACTATAGCATTAAGCTAGATTGATGTTTACTTTTTTGTTACTTGTATGCCAAGTTTTCCATAGCTTTTATTGCATGCTAGTTGTTAAATATTATTGATCTTATTTATTAGTTATTTTTTTTTACAATCTATGAAGTGATTTAATAGACGTTAGATTACTATTAAGTTAGAATGATCTGGATGCTCACAGAGTTTTCTATACGTGGCTATGCTTTTACAGGGCTAAACCATGGGGGAAAAATAAAGCATTAAACTGATAAATTTTCTACATATGCTAAAAAAATGCCAAGTTTTACTTAAAATTAAAAGAGCATGGCTAAGCGTTGAAAGTTCATTAGGGATGTTAAGCCAATGTGAACTAGCCCGAGGCTAACCAAGAGGGGGTGAATTGGTATTTTAAAAACTTCTCAATCAAAAACACTATCTTAAACCAAATATAAAATTTACCATAAGAAAATTGAAGTGCAGAAATTAAATGCGGAAAAGTAGTAAGAAAGAACACATGAAATTTTATAGTGGTTCAGTCAACTTGACATACGTCCACTCCTTAGAAGTACCCTCTGAGTATTTCATTAAACTCAATTACTCTAATTTTGCTCCCACAACAAGGCGGAGAATCTTGTACAAACCTCCTTTTCACCGACTCCGGTGAGGTAGAGAACCCAACTCCTTTCGCTTCCTCTTAAAGTGGTAGAGAACCCAACTCCTTTTGCTTCCTCCTGAAGCAGGAAGACAACCCGATCAATCGCTTAAGTAAACCTCTCTAGAACAACCAAGGAATAAGGGATGACGAATGGAGAAGATTACTCGGATCCTTTCTTGGCGCAACCTTTATGAAACCCCTCACAAACTCCCCCTCATAAGATCCTTTGTCTCTCTCTCTCTCTCCCAACCTTTCCCTCTCCTCTTGAGTCTCTTAGGTCAAGAAAGCAATAAGAGATATAGTCTTTGGTAAACAAGAGGTCTTATATAGAAGAGCTCCAAATTTACTCTTAATTGCAACAAACTGACATTATCATCTAGGACAATCAACGGATCATCCTGTATGATTAGCTAAAATTGTAGAGTATCGTCTAGAACATTAGTATGAATGCATGTCTGGATAATAAAAAACTAAACCGATTGTCTAGGACAATTTCACAATCGGCTCGAATGATTAGTTCAAAATGTCAAATATTATCTAAAACATTGGCCTGAATGCATCTCTAGATGATGAAGAAATAACTGATCATCCAAGATGATTTTGGCATCATCCTAGATGATTAGTGCAAAATAATCCACATCATCTAGAGCATCATTTTGGTCATCTAGGAAGGAACTAAAGTTTTTTAACAGATTATCCTGGACGATCCTACTATCATCCAAGACGATATGATTGAGCAATCAAACCTTAATTGCTTTTCTTAATTATCAAATTAATTTAGGCATAATCATACTACATCATCTAGGGTGATGTCCTGGAGGATGTCATAGATGGTGTTCAAAAATTAAAACATTCCTAAAAGGATTTGGCAGCTGATTCTTTCTGAGTTGAGCCTATTATTCAGGTGATGCTAATATCATTTAGGATGATTTGCTTAATTGTGACTGCCTTAACCAGAATGCCCTAATTAGAGTTTCTATTTTTAATTGATTATCAAGGATGATTTAAGATCATCCCAGATGATGTGATCAAAAACAAAAAACTCTAAAATCAGATAGAATTTTTCCCTAAGTGTGTGTGTGCAAGGTTACATAGCATCAGGACCCACTTTATTTAAAATTGACTCAAGAAAAGGTTAAAAATAACTTAACTATAGTTTATAGATAGACTCGTTCCTAATTAACCTAATCTTGAGCTGGTTTAATTTGTAATTAGCCTTGTTGACCTAAAATATTAGTAAGCAAGATAGTCATAGAAAAATAGAAGTGTTAGAAATATTTGTTATCATCAAAATTATAATTCCTGAATCTAAATTCACAACAATCTTCCCCTTTTTGATGATAAAAATAAAATTAATTTAAGCAGTTTAATATGTAAAAAAATATGAATCAAGAAGTTAAAATTTTATTAAAAATAAAACACTAAATATAAAATAGTATAACAAAATACTACCACTACTCCCCCTTTTGCCATCACAAAAAGGAGGAGGGAAAGAAGAAAAACAAAATACAAAACTACAAAAAAGAAACAAGCTATATCCCAGAAAAATAATACAAGAAAACAAACTACAGATAGGAAGGCCCCTAATCATTAGAAGGAGGTGGTGGTAGCAGTTGAAAGAAACTAGAAAGAGTAGCACACTGCTCCCCAAACAAGGCCATGTCTTGGTCGTGCTGGCGTTGTTGGTGAGCTACGTATGAGTTAAATCGAGCAACTTCCTCTACATGTTACCGGTCCTATTCAATAATGTAGGATTCGAACCAAGCCTCCCATTGGTCAAACTGCTCCACCAACTGATCCAGCTGTGAGTCCTGGTTGAGCAGAGCAAGTGCAGTAACTGCCTCATCCTTAGCACCCTCAGCTTTCTCATGCTCCGGGTGGGAAGAGTACTGTGAAGAATGTGGAAAGAGCTATTGGTGTAGAAGGTAGGCTGAAAGTTTGGTGAGGTAGGATATTGAAGGTTGTATTTGGATTCTAGAACATAGGCTATGAGGTGTCCGAGGGCAAGGTTAGGCTTCCTTCTATATCCTGGATCTCTAATGCTCATGAGGTGCTCAATGTCGTAAAAAAATAAGATAAGTAGCATTGAATTCTTGGCGGGCCATGATATAGAGTGGTGATTATAAGGAGTGGAGTGATATAGACACGATCACCAGCTTTCGGAATAACTAAGGTACGAAGGACATATTGGATTCTCCTAACATCTTTGAGTAAGCTGCTAGACTCCCCAATATGATAGGAGACAAGAGTATTTCTAAGAAAGTGATTGACTGGAGCCCTATCATAATTAGGGTCTTGAGATAAGAGGTGATGCTTGTCTCCTGTGATGGAAAATTATAGGAGCTCATGACAATCTTGATACGTAATCTCTACATGATGCTTATTGATATAAGACTAAAGTATAGTGAATGAGGAGTTGATTCAAAGGCTAGAAAAAAAATTGAAAAGTAGTTCAAAATTGAAAGGGATAGCGAGGGTAAGGATGAAAGTCAAAGGGGTGTGCGTAAAAGGTCAAGTACAGGGTAAGAAAGCATACGTGGATTGACAATCCGGGATAAGGTGATCCTAGCTATCTTGTAACACATATAGGTGGCTTAGTCGGCCGCCTAAATGAAATGAGGGTTAAGGTTGGCCCTCGAGGAGCTTCCAGTAGGCATACGGGATTGCTTACCACCCATCATGAACACAAAAATAGAGAGAAAGGTGAATGGAGGAGTTTGGGTGAGAAAAAATTGTTTTAAAGCCTCAGTTTATAAAGAAATAGACCAATCACCCAGGATGATCATAGAATTGTCCATGATGATCAAGTGAAATTATTACGTCCGGGATGATTGGCCAAAAAGGTGGTAATATAGTCCAGGATGATCAGTTATTGTCCAAGACGATCAGACATTATTCGGGATGATAAGACATTATCTGGGATGATAAGACACAGGCGATCGTCCCAAGGAGTCATTCCAGATGACTGTTGAAAAAGAAAATCATCTAAGATGATTAAGTGGGTCATATAGGATGATTGATAATAATGGATTATACCAACCGAATTTAAAACGTGTAATGACTTTTTCCATGTGGATCATCTAGGACGAACAGGTGGATCATCCAGGATGACCACCAATAATTGAGCAGAAATTGAGAAGATCATCTAGGATGAGGAGGATCATCTAGGACGATTACAAATAATTGAAGTAGAAGATGATCAGATCACTCAGGATGATAATGGATAATCCAGGACGATCATAAACAAGAGGTCATATCATCTGTTAGATGGATTTTTAAGAGTGGATTATATATATCATCCAAGATGATATGAATATCATCCACCAAAGATTGAAATTTTGGAGATGGATGGAGATGATCAGAGAAGGCCTAAAAATACAAAAAATAATAGTAAAAGATAAAAAATAAAATAATGAAAAAGATAATAAAAATGATTAAAAAATGAAAACAAAGATTTTTTTTTTATCAAAGCACGATGATGATAAATTCTCCATGTGATTTAGTTAAAAAGTTATAAGAATAAATGAGTTAACATCATTGAAATCCAAAAAATGATGGAACAACCGATCCTGTTAGCCCTAGCATGGACTTCTCATAGGGCAAATCATCTTTTAAAAATAAAGATCTAACTCAAAAGAATAATTGGATAAGAAAAAGAGATCCATTCAAAATATGGTATCAGAAAAATATTTTATAGAATAACATATCAAAGTAATTAGTTACAATCATGAATTTTGAGCACAAGCTCTTTAAAATATCAAGTGATACATGAATTCTTCTAATATTTAAAGGTTTAAAAGAGAAGGAAGCTTACTTTTTGTGGATTTATTTTATACCTCTTGTCAATTGATTGGCATGCTTTGTGCATTTTTTCATTTTTGATACACTTTATGTATCTTTCAAATTTTTAGCAGTCATTACGCATCTTTTCAGTTTTCCTTTTTTTGGGTTCATTTTATGCCCTTGTCATTCCTTTTTTTTCTTTTTTTTTTGTAAGATAGATCTCTTTCAAAACTTTTAAATACTCTCAGTTGTGAGAATATCTTTTAGATATTAGATAAGAACAACTCACTCTCTAATATAAGGAAAAGTAAACCATAAAGCAGAATAAAATTCATATGATAAATACAATGATAAGATTATGAAAGCTTGAAAGTGATTTAATGACTTTGAATATTATTTATAAAAGATATATTATTATAGCAAGATAGAAAAGATCTCAATCCTAAAGTCCAATTGTTAATTTCAGATAGACATTTGTTTAAAAAATAAAATTACACCACTAAAAGAAGTTAGAGAAAGGAAAACAATTAATGGTACTTCTCCCTTTAATTTATTTAATAATGCTAAACATTGACTATAATTTTTTAAAAACAAAAATATGGCATAAATATCATTTCAGTAGTGATCAAAAAGAAAAAAGAAAATAGAAAAAAAAAAGAGCAAACGACCAAAATGAAAACATGAAAAGAACAAAAAATAAATAACTAAAACTAAAGTCAATAAAAGAGAAGAAAACAACAAACAAAATATTGAAAAATAAAATTCAGAAAATAGTAAGAATTAAGTTCATATATTTATGTCAATCACACCCAATATAGTCCTTAAGATGCTGAATGTGTCGAAGGCCAGTGGTTTAGTAAAAATGTCAGCTAATTGATTCTCAATTGTCACATGGTGTAACCCAATGTCTCCTTTAGTTATATGATCTCTAATGAAGTGATATATTATGTCAATATTTTGGTCCTTGAATGTTGTATAGGATTCTTAGAGATGCAGATGAAACTAGTGTTGTCATAAAGAATTGAAATTGTGCCTACAGCTAATCCTAAATCAAAAATTTGTTGCTTCAACCAAAGGACTAGTGCCATACAACTCCCTAAGGCAATGTACTCAGCTTTAGCAATGAAAAATATAATAGAGTTTTATTTTCTACTAGACCAAGAGATTAAAGACTATCCTCTGAATTGACATGTCCCAAAAGTGCTCTTTCTATCCACCCTACATCTTGTAAAATTAAAATCATAATATCCAATAATCTCAAAAGAAGTGTTATGCCTCGGATACTAGATTACTAAGTTTTAGGTCCCTAAGAGATATCTAAAGATTCTCTTAACTATAGTTAGGTGTATTCTTTAGGATCAGCTTGAAATCTTGTACAAAGACAAACACTAAACACTATATCAGGCCAGCTAGCAATCAGGTAAAGTAAAGATCCAATCATTCCTCTGTACTTCTTTTGATCAATATATTTTATATTTGGATTTTTATCCAATTGAACACTGGAGGTCATGGGAGTATTTATTATCTTGGCATTATTACTCATATTTCTTCAAGATGTCATTTATATACTTTTATTGATTTAGAAAGGTTTCATCATCCAATTATCTTATGTTAAACCCCAAAAAGTAGGACAACTCTCCCATCATACTCATCTCAAACTCCTTACTCATTGTTTTAGAAAAAAACATCATATAGCATTTTATTAGAATATCCAAAAAGTATATCATCAACATAGATCTGAATAAAGAGTAACTCATTTTCTACTTTTCTCAAAAAAAGAGTGGTGTTTATGCTCACCTTAACAAACTCCCTCTCTAATAAGAATGTGCTAAGCCTCTCATACCAAGCTTTGGGTGCCTGTTTTAATCCACATAAGGCCTTTTTTAATTTGAAAATATGATTCAAAAATTGGAAACTCTCAAAACCTGGGGGTAGCTCTACAAACACATCCTTTTTATTACTCCATTTAAAAAGACATTCTTAACGTCCATTCGGAAAAGCTTAAATCCCTTATAACAGGAAAACGCTAGTAGCACTCTAATGGCTTACAATCTAGCTATAGGGGTAAAGGTCTCCTCAAAATCAATAGCTTCTATTTGGTTGTACCCCTTAGCTTTTAATCTCGCCTTATTCCTAACCACCACACCAGAATCATTCATCTTATCCTTAAAGACCCATTTGGTTATAACTATACTTTGTCCCTTTGGTATTTCTACAAGTTCTCAAACATCACTATTAACAAATTGATTTAATTCTTCTTGCATGGCTAAGATCAAAAACTCATCAGACAGGGCTTAATTGATATTGGTGGGTTCAGTCATTGAGATAGGTTCATTCATTGAGATAAAGGCAGAGTGGTTCACTTCCTTCTTAAGTCCATGCTTAGTGCTAATGCCTTCAGAAGGGTCTCCTAAGATCAGTTCTTTAGGATGACTCGAAGAGTATCTCAATCTCTAGGTAATGTGTGTCTGGTTCTACCTACTCCTCCAAATTTATATTTTCTACTCCTTGGGTATTCTCACCTACTCCTATAGTATTTTGGGGCTCTACCCTCTTCTCCAAAATTTTAACATTTTGGGTAATTTCTTCAACTTCATCTTCATCGTCAACTCTAGATTTCTTTAGATCAGATTCATCAAACACTATATGATTAGTCTCCTCCACCACCAATATCCTTTTATTAAACACCCTAAAAAATATTACAACACTTGAATATCCTAAGAACACTCCATCAGATTTTGGGTCAAATTTTCTTGAGTGTGACTTTCCATTGTTAAAATAAAAACCTTATAGCTAAAGACATGGAGTTAGGAAAGGTTGGATGTCCTACCCTTAAGAATCTCATAGGGTGTTTTATCTAGTTTTGCACTAACATTCACCCTATTAAACACATAACAAGCTCTTTTTATTGCTTTAGCCCAAAAATATTTTGGATATGAATACTCAGCAAGCATGGCTCTAGTGGCCTCTACTAAGACCATATTCTTCCTTTCAACTACCTTGTTTTGCTGAGGGGTCCTAAGAGCTGAGAAGTTGTGGCTAATCCCTTTATCCTCATAAAAGTCTCCAAATCTCTCATTTTCAAACTCTCTCCCATGGTCACTATAGTTGATCAAGATCTCATAACCTATCTTTTTCTAAATCCAAGTGGAAAAGGATCTAAACTCATTAAAAGACTCACACTTACGAGACATAAATTTAATCCAAATGAACCTTGAGTTGTCATCGACAATCACAAATCCATAGACTTTCCCTCCTAAGCTGGTAGTGCTAATGGGTCTAAACAAATCCATGTGAAGGACTTCTAAAGGTCTAGAGGTGCTAATGTCCTTAATAGAGTAGAAAGCAAATTGGACTTGCTTCCCTAGTTAGCAGGCATCGTACAGGCGGTCTTTAGAGAACTTAAGCTTGGGGACACCTCTAATAAGGTCTTTTTGGGTTACTTTTCTAAGGGCTTTCATACTGGCATGACATAACCTCCTGTGCTATAACCACGACTCATCAATGATAGTTTTTAAGCAAAATAAAGTAGTCCATTCAATATTATTTAAATTAAGCATGTAAATATTGTTAATCTGCTTTCCCTATAAAATAGTATTATTATTCAAACTAATAATGCATGTATTTGCCAAAAAAATTATGATGAATCCCTTATTGCACAGCTGACTGGTGTTTAGCAAGTTGTGTTTCAGTCGATCTAGAAGTAAAACATTTTCAATCATAAGGTTCTTGGAGTTTCTGATTATACCTGCGCCCATAACTTTCCTGATGGGGTTGTCTCCAAGATTGACATAGCCTCTAGCCCTGGCCTCCAATAAAACAAATTGGTTGGCATCTCCAGTCATATGTCATGAGCATCCACTCTCTAGGTACCACATGCTCTCACGAGGCCTTTTATTAGATAAAGTCTACAAAATTATAAAACATCAAATTTAGGAACCCAGATAAGTTTAGGTCCCTTCTTATTGAAAGAAGAATGTAATGCATATGTGTTATGTTGTGAATCATGCAGTTTGGGTCTCCACACCTAATATGTACTATGGTGAACGATGCAAGTGTGTTAAATATGACCTAACATGCCACATAAAAAACATCTAATACCATGAAATTGGTTTATTAGTCTACTCGGGTGGTGATGCTTCTTCGTAAAGTTATATGATACATACAATGATGGTTTATCATTTTCAAACTCTTTGAGTTTTTTTAATTTCTTAAACTATTTTCAAACTCAATATGAGATGACTTCAAGGAATCATGTGCATTAGATAATTCAATATAATTTTTAATTAATGCATCAAACTCAACAAGTAATAATATGTGATTGCTATCAATTATAGATTGATCTTTAAGTAAAACTTCATGCTCTCTTTGCAAATTTAAAAGTTCCAATTTCAAACTAGCATGTAATTTCTTAAGTTTCCTATATGATACATAAATTTATTCAGAAACTTCAAGTAATTGATTGTAGGTTAGTTCACATAACTCTTCTTGGTCAGACTAACCAAGATGATCATCCACCATCAAGCACAAGTTTGTAGTGTCATCCTCAGCTTCAGTCTAGTTAGATGCAGAATCTACTTAGAATGCCTTTTAGAACCACTTCTTATCCTTGTCCTTTCTGAACTTGGGTTTCTCCTCACCCTTCTCCTTGCTTGGGTTAGTCTTAAGTGTAGGACAATTAGCTCATACATGTCTGGGCTTTGTACATTCAAAGCAAACTATATCAGAAGAACATTTAAATTTTTTACTACCCTTATATTTATTTCACTTTTGATGGTGCTTTGCTTTTTCCTTAGAAATCTTTTAAATTGCCTAGTGATTAATGCTACATCATCACTTTTAGACCTAAAAGAATCAGTATCCATATCATTAGCCTTCAGCGCCACAGCTTTCTCCTTCTTCTTCTCTTATGGATCAAGTTATCTTTGGTTTACCCCTTGCTCGTAAGTAATGAGTGATCCAAGTAAGTTATTAACAGAATAAGTATTTAAATCCTTAGATTCAGTTATTGTAATAATCTTATCATGAAAGGAAGAAGGCAAGCATCTCAAAAGTTTATTCACTCTTTTATAGTTAGTTAGCTCTCTTCCTAAGGCATGCAATGATATGATAATTTGAGTAAACCTAGTATATATATCAGAAATTTATTCAATAGGTTTCATACAAAAAAATTTGTATTCATGAAGTAAGATATTCAACCTAGTTTGCTTAACTTCATTTATTCTTTCATAAGCAATACACAATCAATTCCAAATTTCTTTACCGGTAGCACAAGTTGAGACACAAATGTAAGCTTTCGATTTCAAAGCAATGAAAAAATAGTTCAAGAATTTTGCATTAAATTATGCTAAATCCCTATCATCAAAAGTCCATTCAATAAAAAGAGGTTCAATTTTAATGCCATTAATTTCACGTGATGGAGGTGAATAACCTTCTTTAACAACCATCCA
Organism: Dendrobium nobile; assembly: GCA_022539455.1. Lineage (NCBI taxonomy): Eukaryota > Viridiplantae > Streptophyta > Magnoliopsida > Asparagales > Orchidaceae > Dendrobium > Dendrobium nobile. The sequence goes on along the minus strand of CM039736.1, from coordinate 55,399,012 downwards.
CATACTATAGTCAATTGATTGTAAAAATGTAGACTTGTGAGTTTTCCAAAAATCAAAAGGTATATTGTCAAAAAAAGGTGGTCGGGTAATATAATACCCTTCCACAGTATTACGATTACCAGAGTTAACCATGGATCAAAATTAAAAAAGTTTTCAAAAATATAATTTTATAAATCCCGCTTTGATACCACTTGAAAGTTTGTTAGAGATGTTAAATCCTTGTGAACTAGCCCGAGGCTAACTAAGAGGTGAGGATGAATTAGTATTTTAAAAACTTCTCAATCAAAAATACAATCTTAAACCAAACCAAAATTCACCACAAGAAAATTGAAGTGTGGAAATTAAATGTGGAAAAGCAGTAAGAAGGAACACACAAAATTTTATAGTGGTTCGGTCAACTTGACCTACGTCCACTCCTCGTTGGCACCCTTCGAGTATTGCACTAAACTTTTTGACTCTCCTTTTACTCCCACAGAAAGGTAGAGAAGCATGTATAAACCTCCTTTCTACCAACTTCGGTGAGGCAGAGAACCCAACTCCTTTCGCTTCCTCCTTAAGCAGACAGAGAACCCAACTCCTTTTGCTTCCTCCTGAAGTAGGTAGAGAACCTGATCAATCATTGAAGTAGACATCTCTAGAACCACCAAGGAATAAGGTATGATGACTGGAGAAGACATCTCAGATCCTTACTTGGAGAAACTTCTATGAAATCCCTCAAAAACTCCCCTTTACAAGATCCTCTCTCTCTCTCTCTCCCAACCTTTCCCTCTCCTCTTGCCTCTCTCAAGTCAAGAAAATAGCAAGAGATATATTCTTGGGTAAACAAGAGGTCTTATATAGAAGAGCTCCAAATTTGCTCTTAATTGCAACAAACTAATATTATCATTCAGGACGATAAATGGATCGTCCTGTACGATTAGTTTAAATTATAGAGTATTATCCAGAATATGGCCTTGAATGCATGTCTGGATGATAAAAAACTAAACTAGTTGTCCAGGATAATTTCATGATTGGCCTGGATGATTAGTTCAAAACATCAAATATCTTCCAGAATATCGCCCTGAATGCATGTTTAGATAATGGAAAAATAGCTGATCATCCAGGAAATTTTTGGGATCGTCCTGAATGATTAGTACAAAATAATACACATCATCTAAAGCATCATTCTAGTTGACCAGGAAGGAACTATGGTTTTTAATAGAACATCTCAAACGATCATGCGATCATCCAAGATGATATGATTGAGCAATAAAACCTTAATTGCATTTCTTAATTACCAAACTAATTTAGGTATAATTACACTAAATCATTTAGGATGATGTCCAAAAATTAAAACATGCCTAAAAGGATATGGTGACTGATTCTTTCATATTTGAGTCTATCGTCTAGGAGGATGCTAATATCATCAAAGACGATTTGCTTAATTGTGGCTGCCTTAACCAGGATGCCCTAATTAAGGCTTTTATTTTTAACTGATCATCCAAAGTGATTTGAGATCATCCCAGATGATGTGATCAAAAATAAAAAACTCTAAAATCAGATAGAATTTTTCTCTGAGTGTGTGTGCAATAACATAAGGACCCACTTTATTTACAATTGACTCAAGAAAAGGTTAAAAATAACTTAACTATCATTTATAGACAGAATCAGTCCTAATCTACCCAATCTTCAGCTAGCTTGATTTGCAATTATCCATGTGGTCTTGAAATGTTAGTAGGCAAGGAAGTCATAAAAAAACAGAAGTGTCAGAAATGTTTTGTATCATTAAAATTATAATTCATGAATCTAGATTCATAACAAGTGTGTTACTTTACTTTAAATTTAAGCAATGTATAAATTTAACTATTTGGGAAATTTTTATTATTTAATTACTTAGGATATCCTTGTAGGTTATATTATAATCTATTAATTTTTTATGTGTAATTTGATCTTATTGAGCCAAGTGTTATAAAAGTAAGACTTTGAGATAGGATATCATATACAACATGAAATCCAAAGAGGAGAAAACTTCCTTTATTGGAGAATTCCCTTTCATTTGGAGATTCAAGTTAGGATAATTTTTAATATTCAAAGAGAAAAAGAATACCCCTTTAGGGAAGATATTCTTTTCAATTGGATATCCTTACCCAACCAATCTAAGGAGCTCACAGAAGGACGAAGAAATGAAGACAAAGAGTATCCCATAGAAAGTCACTTGTGTCAGTCATAGGATTCGTATCTAGAATGTTAATAATGGTACCCGACCAATTTTAATTTCTCTATATCATGGGTTATAATTAAGTGACACTTTCCATAATGACATTTTTTATATTTAATTAATTGATTTGATTGATTGTACTTAGAAAACTTCCTATTTTTCTAGTCTTTTTCATTACATGTCATGTTTCATTTTAGCCTAGATATGATGTGAGGCTAGTGATAGTATGAATAAAACCTTTTCTACTTAAAACTAAAATAAAAATTTTAAGTACACATAGTAACTCTAAGGATTTAATAAGTAAGCTCGGGACTACTAAGAGTTCTCATATATGCATATTAATTACTTCTCTTCCTTATTAGGCACCCCCCAGCTTGCAGTTTTTGGTAGACTACCTGACCTATTAGGATATAGTTCTATCAACGAGATGTTATGCACTCTCTAGGTTAAAATTATTTTTAAGCCTTTTTAAAATTGCTTCATATACATTTCATGCATTCAAGTCAATTAGCATGCATTATATTAGAAATAAATTTAAAAGAGTTTAAAAGTTTAATACATTTCTTGATGCATTAATCATCCTACATAAGTTAAGGGGCCAATTAAGATATGATCTAGATGTTGAATCCAACTCCTTAAAACTTAACTAACAATGTCCTTACCAATCTTTTATAAAGAGACAAAATATATAGTTTTAATGCGATTAGGTGGTTAGCTGGCTCCCCAATCCAAGTCGAGGTAAGACATGATTTGCATTGCATTAGCTAAGTTCAGGCTACTATTGTTCAGTTACTAATTTAGATCTAAGTCCGAGGTGGATCAAAAATCATAATTTAGTAAGTCAAACTTAAATATTTCTAATACAGGGTGGATAAAAAAACAAATTATTAGAGATATTTTAATTCCAGGGCGGATAAAAAATCATCCAGGGTGGATCAAAAATCACCTGTAATTGATCAATTTATTAGAATGTTGGAATTTGAATTTTGACCGAAAATTAATTTACTAGCGATATTTTAATTTGAGTTGATCTAAACATTCTAATAAATTGATAAACTCAAATTAAAATATCTCTTCGAATCAAAATTTAAATTCCAATAAATAAGGTAGAAAGGGGCATTTCTAAATTATTTTTAGAATCTTAAAAGGACTTCTACATCTCTTCCTTTGACCTTCAGAAATAATTATTCAAATTTTATCCAATCCAGATTGAGTATTGAAACCTCACATCATTTGATATCAATCATTGAGAATCCTCCAAATAAAATTTCAGCCATTATTTTAATCAAGAGTTTTTATAGGAAACTTCAGGTTTCATATGATGTAATTAATAACGAGTGGTTGTGATCATAGGAGAATAAAGTGCTAGATTATACAAAGAATATAATGTTGTATGACTAGTTTAAGTATTTAAGCTGATTGTCTAATATGATATAGAGCATAATCCTGTATGTTAAGTTCAATCAAATTGGATTATCATCCCGTCCGATTAGGGGTGAATAATTATTGTCTCATGTAAAAATTAGGTCTTATAATATTATGGGACACATCATATAGTACAATCTAATTGGATCAATAAATCCAATTTGATCTCTTAATTATAGATTAGATTTGGCAAGATTTGATGATATCATACAATACAATTTGTATCGTACAATATGATTAGTATAAGGGGTTTTTACATGTGTAACACTTAAAACTATCATATTTACCTATTAAACACCTAAAGTTTCTTATTTACTAATATACCACCTCAAAACCTTTAACCTCATCAAAAAAACCACTCCGTTCGTTTCCGTTCGCTCCCGTCACAGCAAAGCCAAAATAGCGCGGGAATTTCTCTTCTTCTTCGCTAAAACTGGCGCTGCACCATCTCTCACATTCGTCTTACCTAGGTCGCAAGGAGAAATAGCGCGGGACTCTTCTTTGGTTCGCGAATCCCACGCTGCCAACAGTCGCCCTTTCGCACGCTGCCATTATCGATTTTGGTTTTCAGTTTCGCATTCAAACACTGCAAATATTTGAACGGAGTGAGTTGATATCATTTCGAAAGAACACTTGACGTATCGTTTCTAGTTTCAAGAGTGGGATTCATCAAAACAGTAGATAGCTAAAGATTCTACAGCTTGATATATTTCTATGATATGCTCACTGTAGCTTTATAAAACTAACCTGGACATAAATATTTCTTGAGATATATAGTAAGCGTTCCGGCTATAGCAGATTTCTTGATTTTTTTTAACCCTTGTTGGCATGGAATCCATTTATTGTATATAATGGTCTATTTTATAAATTCTGTTTTATGTTTTATTTTGATTTTAATTTTTAAAACCTGTAACGGAAATGCAGATATGGACTGCAACAGTTTGTGTTCTATTATCTTCAAATATGGAGGATATTGGACTAGTGTGAAGGGGCAATCCAGAATGAAATATGTTGGAGGAAGTCAGAAAACTTTGAATTTTAAGAGAGGCCAAATTAATTTGTTATTGTTGAAAGAACAAATAGAATCACTCTGCCGATGGATTCGGGGTCATGCATATGATTTACACTATCATTGTAATGGTACATCGCCTAAATTTTATTTGCCGATTAGGAGTGATGCGGATGTTATGGACATGGTAACAGGAAGTTATAATGACAATAGAATGGAGGTGGTGGTTGCAGTGAAAGAAGTTGAAGAAGATATGGGTCAATATGGCAATATGGAAGATGTAACTGTAAACACTAGCTTGAACAATGACGTAATTGTAGATGATTTGTGTGATGGTTCCTTAGCGGCCCAGGTTGAAGAATTACATATTGTTTGTGTTGGTTCGCGATATGAGGATTCATTAAGTTTTAAGCAAGCTATTCGTTCCAAAGCAATTTTAGAAAACTTTGCAATAAAGATTAAAGCTAGTGACAAATCTAGAGTGATAGCTACCTGCACATACCGTGGATGTCCATGGAGAATATGTGCTTCATTATGTTCAGATGGTCATTCATTCGAAGTTAGAAAGTTACATTCAACACATTTATGCCCAGGGGTGAATAGAGCTGGAAATAAGTAAGCTACAACTACTTGGATTGCTCATGAAATCAAAGAAATTGTGAAAAGGAATCCTGATATTACACCGAAGGACATTGGCAATAGCTTGGAGACCACTTTTGGATTATCAATACCATACATGAAAATATAGCATTCAAGGGAATTAGCAAGAGAACAAATTTTTGGTTCAATAGATGACAACTATAAATGGGTGCCCACATTAAGGTCAGAGTTAATCATGAGGAATCATGGGTCACATATAACATACTTATGCGAGAACCAAAACCAAGCATTTAAGAGGTTTTTTGTTAGTTTCAAAGTTTGTATTGATGGGTTCCTAGCTGGTTGTCGATATTTAATTGGCATTGATGCATGTCATCTCAAATCCAAGTATTTAGGTGTTCTTTTATCCGCAAATTGTTTGGATGGCAATAATGGTCTCTATACCATTGCTTTCGCCGTTGCCGAATCTGAATCAAAGAGAAGTTGGGAGTGGTTCTTGATTAATTTGGCTCAAGCATTAAATCTTGATATAGAGCACTTGGCATTCATATCAGATATGGAAAAGGGCTTAGGTGAAGCAATAAAGGTGGTATTTCCAACTGCTGAGCATAGAGTTTGTATGAGACACCTGTGGAAAAATATTAAAAAACTTTTTCGTTGTGATGAAGGCCACAAATTGCAAAAGTTGGTTTGGACAGTAGCAAATTGTTATAGTCTGCATGTGTTTAATACTATACTACAGGAGCTTTCGAATCAGCCCAGATGTTTATTCTTACCTAAGTGCTATGACTTGTAAGTGGTCAAAAGCAACATTTTCGAAGCATATTAAGAATCACAACAACACCAATAACATGTCTGAATCCTTCAATTCATGGGCGGCAGAAGCAAGAAATAAGCCTGTAGTGGATCTTATCGACATGATAAGAGGTATGATGATGGAACAACGCTCTCAGCGGAAGTTAAACTCTTATTCTTGGAAGGGGCCTCTAGTTCCATTTGTAGAAGATTACATTAGAGAAATTATAACAAGGAAAGATAGTTTCATTATACGACAATCTACTTCAACCATAGCTGAGGTTGAATCCAGCTTTGAGCGTCATGAGGTCGACATAGACAACCACTTATGCAGTTGTGGATTTTGGGAGTTATCAGGATTACCTTGTGTGCACGCCGCAGCATTTGTTGGAACTAACCATCATACTATATGGCACACATATGTGAATGATAGCTATCTTGTTAACATGTACTCTTACTTCTTCAATTTCATCATATGGTTATTGTTGTTCTTTGAGATCAAAACTTTTTTGTAGGTACCGAATGGCTTATGATGGAGCCATTTCAACACTTCCAGGGAAGGAACAATGGTCTATACCAATTGATGACAGCTTTGTTTGTCCACCTATTACAATTAGACCTCGTGGACGACCAAAGAAAAGACGCTTTACGAACTTCTTGGAGGGTGCAAATAAATCCAAAAGAAGTCACAAATGTGGTCGATGCAATTCTTGGGGACATCATAGAAGTACTTGCAAGGAACCAATAACTTTTGAAGGAGATGATATTCAGAGACAACTACGCACAACTATATTTAATTACTATGAATGCTACAATAACATTAAGGAAAATCAGTATGACCATCAAGATTTTTAATTGTAACAGCTTGGCTCTAACTGAAAGTACATGCATTGTACCACTTTCAGCAACGTTTGAACTGCGGGAATTGATATCATACGACAATTCATTAACTTCATCACACCATCGAAAATAATGGCAATCGTCTTGAGATCTATTCCGGGAGCATCTATAGAATTTTCTTCTTCTGCTACGAGATTGATAAGATGTAAATATTGAACATTGTAGGTTGCAATGACAATATACTTGATTACTTAATTTTCTGATTGACATAGGCGAGGAACTCGAACTCATTGTAAAGTGCCTTGTAGATTGCCTTCACAATGTACACCTTCAAAAAAAAATAAAGAAAATGAAGACATGTATGAGTAAAAATTTACCTTCGCATTCAATTCAATCCAAAAAAGACACCTTGACATTTCATCAAACACTTAATGTGCATTTCTAAACTTACAAACACAAAATAGTAAATGAAAGTTTGAGAAGTTCACCTTAAACAACTACTGCAGCAAATCTGTTACATGGTGCCAAATGGACTAAATAACAACAAAAACTTCATATGAACCAGCCAAAAATAAACCTGTTAAAAAAATGGGGAAAAAATGAAAGAAGAACCTGGCGTGCGAAAGGGAAAACAAGACCAAACGTTTATGGCGTGCGACGTCACTGGAGAATTCTTGGCGTGCGACGTCACTGGAGAACACTTTGCGGTGAATAGGCGAACGAGGTCGGAGACGGCCGAGAGGGCGGATGTGCGAATAAGAGCGGAGTGGCAAACGGGAGAGGCGAAGGTCACGGAAGTGCTATAAAAGGTTTAAAATAAGAGTTTGAGGTGGTATATTAGTAAATAAGAAACTTTAGCTGTTTAATAGGTAAATATGATAGTTTTAAGTGTTATACATGTAAAAAACCCTTAGTATAAATATTCAATTTCAAAATATTACCTAAAATGTGATTGGCGGCTAAGATAATAAAATATGTTTATAATCCTATATGATATGGATTGTACATTACGATGAGTAAAATAGAACTTTAATTATTCTGCTTAGCCATTGTCATGATTTTCCTAATAGTTGATCTTATAGTACGATATGTATCATATAATATGATTAGTTAAGAAAAATTATTCTTCTAATTTTCTCACTTTCTCAATCCCCTATGTGTGTGTGTGTACGGTCACCAGACTAGCATACACCCTTACATGACTTAACTCATGAAAAAAAAAGTATAGACTCTTTCAACACGCCCTATTGTACTTAACCTTCAGCCCCGAATCTTCATTGAATGGTGCATGATTTACTTGAAATGTTAGTACACTCAAATAAATATACACTATAAATATTTGAATAAATAAAGAGCCAATCAATAATATTTGTTATCATCAAAATTATAACAATTTTCACATTTTTTATGATGACAAATATTATTGGTTGAGTTTATAAACTAATGTTATTTTCTCCTAAACTCCCCCTTGCTAATAGAATTATATTAAAAAATAGGAAAATTTATTATTATTATAATTATTATTTTAATTAAAAAAATAAATTTAAAACTAAATAAGAAATAAGAGACACACAACAAAGAAATGAGAGACCACTACAATTAAATATCTTCTCCCCTTTTGATATTACCAAAAAGGAGAGACAACACAACAAAGAAATTGAACTAAATGCTTGAAACAAAAAAAAGGTTTAAAGAATTGAAAGAAAACAATTAAAACACACAACATAAATGAAAAGAAAAAAAAAGAAAATGTATAAAAAGAAACTAAAACATATAATCATGCATAAAACATATACATAAAAAACAAATAAAATTATTAAACAAACACATAAACAAACATTAACATACTTATTCCTGATCAGAGTTAATAATTAAATCATTGACCATTGTGGACCTCCAAAAGAGCACCGCGCGAACGGGTCAATTGAAAGGGACAGATTTGATCGTGCATACGACTAACCATTGAGGATAGAGGTTATCGCCAACACACCCCGATGGCTAGTAATATACACGACCTAATCACAGGTTTCCCCCACCCGATACAACAGTTTGAATGGGATTTAGTAGATGTGGGACCGAGTTTCCCACTGGCACAAGCCCCCGTGGTTAATTACATCCCAGGAATGAGCCCAATAAAACTCTTGATTAAGGATCATATATTATCCTTCCCAAGGTAGGATTGGCATAGGGGTGTAGACTAAGAGGTCCTACTCAAAAGTGAAGAAGGGTCTCAAAGAGCTGAATCAACATGCGTGGCTCATACCAGCATACAGAGGCTCTAGGGTACTAAATAGAAATTGGAGAAAATAAAAGTCAATCACTCAATCACATGCGTGAGAGAAGGATGGAGGTGGCGTCATCCTATGATTAGGATAAGTAGGATTTATAGTCCCTGAAAGGAAGGGACCTACCTACTATTTAAGGCATACTACGAGACCGAATGTAGTAACCTCAAATCCTAAATCTAAATAAGGCTTAGTGTTCTACACAACACTAAGACCCGTGTCATAGCTAATGTAGTGCAAAGATCTGGACTTATCCCGGCCTGAATTTGGGAGCCAGCTAACCACCTAATCGCTTTAAAACCATGCTATCAAGTCATTTATGAAAGATGGGTGGATGGTACAGTTATTGGAAATAGGACCGACATTTAGAGAGTTTCCTAATTGGTCCTAGACTTATGTGGGTGAATGCACCTAACTAATGCAATTAAATTTTATTTAGTTTATTATTAATGCAATGCATGGTAGTTGAAATATCAGCTCATGAATGCTATAGAGTTTTAAAAAAATAGGCTTACAAAAAATAAATTTTTAAAAAAAGATTGAGTCTCCCTAGGTCCGGCACTTCATCCTCATAGGCCAGATTATTCAGACTCTACTCGCAGGTAGGGAGATGTCTTATAAGAAGGAAGAGAAGAAATGCAATAATATGCATGTGACCCCAGACAATTCTAGCAGTTCCCTAGATTCGTTAGATTTCTATGTTATTTAAAATCCTAAAATTTTTAAAGATTAATTGCGTGTAGAAGAATTTTTATAGTCCTTAATGAGCCTAATACGATCCAGGTGAAAACAAAAATGGCATGCAAGAAAAAAACTTAGAAAAAGTAGGTATTTCTACTACGCAATCAAGTAAACACATTAATATAAATAAAAAAAAATAATCAACTAAATGGCCATAGGCAAATTGCCCTTATTACAATCTAGATATGCAGAAAATAATGTGGTCGGGCACCACTGCCCACAACCTGGATTTCTAAGCCTATGACAGACGCCAATAACTTTGAGTGGGATATTGGGTCTTCAATCTTCAGTCTTCTAGATGTCATCTCCTTGGACTCCTTGGATCTCTCTACCTTGGACTCCTTGGATCTCTCCACCCTGTACTCCTTGGACTCCTTGGATCCGTCATGGCTTGAATATCCAAATGAAGAGACAATTCTCCCTTTTAGGGAGTATTGCCTTTTCTCTTTGGATATCTAAAGCCATCCAGCTCGATCTTCCAAATGGAAGAAGACTTTCCCTTTTAGGGATGCATTCTTCTTTTGGAACCCGAGTTGGATAAAAATATCCACACTCAGAGTTTTTTCTCACAACTCTTAATAATTATTACAAATTTTTATATTAATTGAAAATAAAAAAAAAATTCTAAAGCCCCTACAATGTTATCCTAATAATCATCCCAAGCAGTTTATATATATAAATAAAAATAGCTCATCACAGCCACATTCTTGGCCATGCTATTAATCATTGAGGGCTAAGCAGCTTCTGGAGCACCTGTAGTAGTTATTATTATTATTTATTTAGTCATCATTTATTCGGGGGAGCTGAGCAAGCACCTGCATAAGATATCATTAGAAATCGTGACAAGGCGCCCCCTTTTTAGCATAGCATGAGCATGGACACCTGCAAGAAGAACAGTATATATATATATATATATATATATATATATATATATATATATATATATATATATATATATATAGCGTTCCTAACTTAGAGGTAAATCTAATGCCCATCACATCATATCACAGAGTGCAGGAAAAGTAAGCAAACACATCAGCAATTTCAAACAGCATGCAGTGAAAACCACAAAAAGCTCCGGCACACAACAGAAAATAAAACCCAGCGGTCTAGCCTAAATCTAGAAGTGGTGCCCTAGCAAATAATTCTATGTGTGTGTAAGGCTTGTGTGATTTGGATAGATCCTAATCTGGGTAGTTATTTGAAATTATCTAGAGTTCAGGTATGTTGAAAGTTAGGACAGAAAATTTTAGTTGAAATTCAAATATTAGTGAAGTAGGATCCATTTTAATCATTTTAGTTTATTGATCAGTTTTTAGAGCTTAGGATACTGATATTTAAAGTTCAAGTGATATTAGCCAATTTTGGAAAGTCTCGGGTCGTCCTAAGAACTAGACTGAGGGTCAAAAAAAGTCACTATGGGAAATAGGCTAGGTTTGGGTCTCCTAACACCTTAAAAAAATACTAAATCTTAATTTGAGTAGTTAGACAGGTAGCACACTAAATTTGGAGTTTTCTAGGTAAAGTTAAAAATTTTCTAAGTTTCGAGCTCTAGACTATAGGCTAGGGTTAACCAAAATGTTGACTCTCTAATTTTGGTTAGTTTCTAGAAACCTAATATTTTTAATAAATACTAGTCCTTAATAGGTGCAAGTGAGTTTGACTAATTTGGAATTTTCTACAATTAGTTATTAAATTTCTAAGTTCAGGGTATTTATGGAATTTTCTAAATTACCTAATAATGGGCTGATTTTATGATTTTGACCTGAATCAGCCCCAAATAGATTGGAATCACTCCAAAAGGTCAGGGATGACCTAAGAAAGTGATCCTAAGTGTTTGAAGAAAATTTGGGATTTTTAATAATTTATTAGGGGCAAAAAGGTAATTTCCATCTATGATCAAATTAAGGGTCAACCTAGAGTTAAACTGAGGAACTCTATTTATCAAAGGTCAAGGATCCGATTCTAAACAATTCAAGGTATTATGGGTAATTTTTTGACCTAATATGTATTTATTGTAATTTTAGAAGGTCTCGAGGCCTTATTTATCAGGTAAATTAGGGTTGGTTAATTAAGGGGTCTAACAAGATCTAAAAATTCCTAGATACTTCTGAGATATTTCATATATCACTAAGTTTAAGTGTTGAAGTTTTCATGCTAATCCGGGATCTATCCAATCTGCTAGAATTTTTCTAAGTTTGCTAGACGGGTCCTTATTTATTGTTCTTAGGGTGTCGCTACATTGTATGGGTTTAAAGTGATGTTTTATCTAACCCTCAAGGTAATAATGCATGGGAAACATACAAAAAATAGTAAACATACCATATCCTTAGATCTAAGAGAGCCTAAACTAAGTGCTCGTGGTACAACCTACATATGCAAGCTACGACATATAAAAAGTAAGTACGATTAATGAAGGGATTAGTGAATGATTGAGATCCAATCAACCACTAACCCACTCCCCCATGATTGTTCTTCATGCATAGACCCTATGTCCAAAATTTCATGTAGTGGGTCTCCCAAAGTTATGGTTTAAAATATAAGTAGTTTTAAAATAATTCAAAGTACTTATAAATAAATAGATTTTGGAAAATAAATAATTAAAAATAAGTCAATTTATAATATATAAATATATGGGAGATTCACTGACCACACAATCGAGGTTTCAAATAATTTTGAAAAAAAATAATTTGTAATTTGAAAATAATTATTATAGTAATTATATAAATAATACAAAAATACTTAAATAATTAAATCCCAACAGAAATCTACCAGTACAATCAAAACTAGGTTCTAAAAATAATTTTAAAATAAATCTCATATTTTTCTAAAAATTTCAAGGGGTTGCGCGCCACAATCCGATTTAAAACGAATAAGTTATGATTTTTCGAAGATTTAAAGCAATAAAAGGCTGTTTAAGGGATAATGAGAATAATTAATGTTTAAAATAAATATTAAATAAAATAAAAATATACTAAATAAATCTCTAAATTTTGAATATATTTTAAAATATAATAATGATAAAATATTAATTATTAATAATATTTTTGGATAGTTAAAGTAATTACAAAAGTATAAAAAAACAAAAATACTTTTTTTTATTTAAGTAATAATAATAATAATAATAATAATAATAATAATAATAATAATAAAGTTAAAATTAAAACAACAATCAAAGCTTCAAAAATAACAATTATTATAAATAATTACATATAAAAATAATAATATATTGATTACTATAAAAATAAATATTTAAATAATAATAAAAAAAGTATTTTCTCTGTTTCTTAAATAATTAAATAAATATAAACCATTTTTAAATAACGGGGATGGAAAACCGAGCGATCTGATATATTGCACGTCAAAAATAGACGAGAATTGAAATTTTTGCAATTTTTTAAGTGAAAATTGGTTTAAAAATATTTAAAATAAATAAAAATCCTTGAAAATCTCACGGCTCGACACCTGGCGCCACGGGATTCATTCCACAATTTCAGGCAATCATTTTCTGGCGGTGTAATCATTGCGCCGCCGGCAGTGATTGCCGCGTGTTTGCGGTAATCCGTCACCACTAACGAGGCGCGACTTAGCCACGTCGGCAAGGATCCCCGCCACCTAATCTACGTGGGAATGAACCAGTGGCTCAGATCAAGCCGGACGATGATTCGAACAGTCATGCAGAACAATGAAATATGGATCGTTGATCTAGCAAAGTTTCAGAGCCTGAGGAGGTCTGAGGCTAGAGTAAGAGCAAAAAGATCCCTCTCATGACCTAATTTTTTGATATTTAAACCCTCTATTCTATGATTGACGGTGGGGATGAGATCAAGAGCCAAAATAGGAGGGAAAGCTGCCTTGGGGGGCGTGGTTTTGAATTCAAATGCAAGGGCCATCAATTAGAGCCTTAAATTTCATTAATTAGGCTCTTAATGGGCTCTAATAGGTGATTATGACCTATTAATGGCCAAATTTGACCAAGTTAATATTTCATTTGTTCAAATCAGTCAATTAGGTCAAGGGAGTCAAGGGATTGAGCCATAGAATAGGTTCTAATCGATTTGTATTTAATTCAGGCCTTTACTGGGCCTAATGGGTCAAAATTGACCAATTAGGACTTGGGTTGACCAAGTCAAAGGCTGACTTGGTCGACCCAATCCACCATGCCCATGTCTGGGCGAAATCAAGGTCAACAAACGGACCCCCAACAGGAGTGGCGAACAACTAGTGAACCGCTCATGTTGGCGTTGACCGACTAAGCCACAGAAAGTAGAGTGAAAATCATAAGTGAAAGAATATCAGAAAGATGATTGAAAGAGAAGGAGACTCTTCTCCTGGCCTTACCCTATAATGCAGGTAGAGCCTAGGAAAGAAGAAAAAGCAGCAGTGCACAAGTAAGGTATCACTGAGACAGTGAACCAGTAGTGGGTTCTTCTCCTGGCTTTACCCTTCGACAAGGGTAGAGCAAATGATTGAACCAACGTAACGATCACCTATAAAGGTGAAAACAAGGTAAGGGAGTTCTCCCATAGCCTTGCCCTATAGCGAGGGAAGAACAGAAAGGAGAATTAAAGGTAAAGGTCACCATAATGGTGAAAAAGTAAGGAGGTATCTCTCCTTGCTTTGCCCTATGGAGAGGGCAGAGGTAAAGAGAGGACCAAAAGTAACGATTACCTCAAGGGTGAAAAAGGTGGAGGGGTTCTCCCCTGGCCTTACCCTGTAGCAGAGGAAGAGCCAAGAGAAGAACTAAAAGTAAGGTAGTAAAAGTATACCGACTATCTATCTGACTATGTCGAATCAACAGAATAGAAGGTGAAACGGGTCCCATCTCCTTTTTCTCATCTCAAAACAGCGGATTGGGGTGACTCAGTATTTGCCTGACCAAATCGAGCTAGCAAATAAAGGAATCACGAAGCCTAGTGTCTGCCTAATCGGAACAAGACACTTAGGGAAAAAGGTGGCGAGGAGTTCCTGCCAGGTGCTCTGTCAGGCCCTCTCTACCAGATAAGTAGACCAGCTACCTACCTGACCGTATCAAAATAGCAAGGTAGAAGGTGAAAAGATCCCGCCCCTCCTGCTCATCTCAGAACAGTGGATTGGGGTGACTCAGTATTTGCCTAACCAACTCAAGACAGCAAATAAAAGAGTCACAAAGTCTGGTATCGGTTTGATCATAATAGGACACTCTATGAAAGAGGCAAAGAGTTCTTGCCAGGTGCTCCGTCAGTCTCTCTCTACCAAGTAAAGCTAACTATTTGCCTGACCGTACTGAAACAGCAGAGTAGAAGGTGAAAAGATCCTGCCCCTCCTACTAATCTCAGAACAGTGGATTGGGGTGACTCGATACTTCTGCCTGACCTCAGCAAAAGTAAAGAAGACACGAAATAGAAGCCTGTGTAGTCTTTTACAGGACATCCAGAGTAAAAAGGCATTGAGGAAGGCCTCCCAGGGACTCTATCGGGCTCGCTCAACTGGTAAGTAAAAATAACTACCTGTCTGCCCGTATCTGGGCAGCAGGGTATAAGGTGGAAATGATTCTGCCCCTCTTGCTCCTTTTGGAACTATGGATTAGGGTGGCCACTACTTCTGCCTGACCTCAACAAGAAGTTATGAACCACGAAATAGAAGCCATCTTAGTCTTTTATAAGACATCCGAAGTAAAGGGGTGTTGAGGAATTGCGCCTCCCAAGGACTCTGTCGGGCTCACTCATTGGGTAAGTAAAACCAACTACCTATTTGGATGTATCTGGGTAGCAGGGTGGAAGGTGGAAAAGATCCCGCCCCTCCTGCTCCTTTCAGAACAATAGATTGGGGTGGTCACTACTTCTACCTGACCTCAGCAAGAAGCTCATGAACCACAAAATGGATGCCTGCTTAGTCTTTTACAGGACATCCAAAGTAAAGGGGTGTTGAGAATTTGCACCTCCCAGGGACTCTTTCGGGTTCACTCAACGGGTAAGTAAAACCAACTACCTGTCTGGCCGTATTTGGGCAGCAGGGTAGAAGGTGGAAAAGATCCCAACCCTCCTACTCCTTTTAGAACAATAGATTGGAGTGGTCACTACTTCCGCCTGACCTTAGTAAGAAGCTCATGAACCACGAAATGGAAGCCTGCTTAGTCTTTTACAGGACATCCGAAGTAAAGAGAGGTGGTAAGGGACACCTTCCAAGTGCTCCAGTAAGGCTTCACTTCAACCAAGTAAGCTTCAATATCTGCTCCACCGGCTCGATCTTACAAATGAAGAAGGGCTCAATACCCACTCAGTCATTTCAACTAAGTGAATAAAGAGTCAGGCTTTGATGCCTACCTGATCACAATAGGACAATTAGAAGAGTGGCGAGGAGTACCTATCAGGTGCTCTATCAGGTCCTCTCTACCAAGTAATTCCAACTATCTATCTGTTCATTTCAAATAGTAGGATAGGAGGTAAAAGTCGTCTTAACATCAGCCTGACACGGATCAGTACAGGAATACGAGGGAGAAAAGAGTAAGTAAATGGGATAATTTTAAGGGTAGAGCCACCTAGGGAACCCCTTCTAGCGCTTTGGTAACCACATGGTAGAGAACAAATCGTCGTGGCCATGAGTATCCAAATGCTATCAGGATCTCCTAGGGAACCCTAACCTTACACAAAAGGGAAAGAGGACATCAGAATGACGTCTACCAAACAAAGCTAGAAGAGATATACCCTCAGTAGAGTGTGTAAAGGGGTAATCTCATTCCAAAGGAGCAAAAAGAACTGGAGTTGCGAGGGGGCACCTCTACTACAGAAGGTAGGACTAAGCCTAGTAAAAACAACCCTCAAGGGGGCTACAGTGGTAAACCCATACTAACTGATGGGGACCCTGTAAGAAGTGGAAACAGTATCGAAACATCCCAAGGATCTTTCCAGCAGCTAGGAGTCAAGTCTCAATGGTTAAAGAAGTGGTAAAATAGCTAGAAGAGCTGACTCTGTACTAGAGAATCAATGCTCAAGAAAGAGGTGATGGTGGCACCTAAGGCACGATGCCCCATATCACCAAGTAAGAGAAAAAGAATCAAAGTAGCTAGAGAGCACTCCCGCTACTCAGGGCAAACTCTGAGTAGGAAACATCTCACAGTGGTAACACCCATACAAACTAGTGGGACCCTGTGGGAAGTGAAAGTGACCTCAACACATTCATAGGACTAATCTGGCAAACGAGCCTAGTGTATGAATGCTAAGATGGGTCACAAAAAGAACTAGACGAACTGATCTTCTGCTAGAAGATCAAAGTTCTTAAAGTGGTGATGTTAATACCCGAGGTAAGGTATTCTGCATCACTACAAGGAAAGAAGCTCTAGGTAGTAAAGGGGACACACTCTCTATCTGAGGACAGTAATCATTAATAAGGTTGATAAAACATAAAAGATCCACAATGGTAACACCTACCTGTTGGTGGAATTTTGAAAATATGTTTTGAAAATATTGGTTTTCTTTGGGACTTAAAATTGAATTCTAAAATCGAATTGTCTCGTTAGAAAAAGTATATCACCTCGAGAGGTGAAAATAAAATTTCATAACGGTATTCAGATTTAGAATTATGAAATTCATCTTGAATATTATGACCGGATGCTAAAGAGAACTTCATATGGCACCGAAGGGTCAAAGTGAGGTTCAACTGAATATCCAGCTACAATATTCAAGAAGTGTGATCATTAGGTTCACATCCAAAGCCTTATCAAAGAAAGATGTATCTCCTTAAGGGAGAAAATATCATTCGATGATAATTCTTTGAATATGATAATAATGATCACTAGTATTTTAAGATTTCCCCAAAGAAATCCAATTGAGTTTTGAAAAATCAATTTTTTAAAATCAGGTGTGTGTGGTTCTAAATCTCCTACGAGCGCAAGCCCTCGTAGTTAATTACATCGTAGGGAGATAAAATCCCATACGAAAACTCTCGATTAAAATAATGGCAAAATTTGTTAGATTTTCTAGGAGTGATATCAAAAAGAGATGAATTTTAGAAACTCAAAAGGGAATAGATCAAAATTGAGCAGTTATTAACGGAGACAAAGGAGGAGAGGTAGGGGACACTTTGAGATTCCGGAACCATCCGAAAGTGTCCCAACTTAATCTAAGTGTTGGGCTTTATGTTTTGGATTGAAATGATATTTAATTAGAGTTAAGCATTTTATTAAAAATTTGGGATTAGATTCCCGAAGTTTGGAGTCTTATAATCAAAGATTTGCCCCGGATTTAAAAGAGATGAGTCCGGTCTTTTATGAAAGAGTGGTGGGGACGTTGTAATTAAAGTTTTTGAAGAGTTGGGGCCGACATCTAGAGATTCTCCTATTTGGCCCCTTTAACTTATGTTGGGTGCTAAAATGCTAAGGACTATGCAATTAAAATTTTGACTCTTTAAGTGTGTCTCTAATGCAATGCATGCTAGTTAACAACCTCAAATCAAGTATGCTTGAAATTTTAAAAACAGGCTTAGAAAATAATTTTTTAGAAGACTGGACTTCCCCAGGTCCGGCACCTCGTCCTCATAGGTTAAACTATCCGGACTCTACCCGCAAGCGGGGAAGGGTCTAAAGCAAGGAAAGAGTAATGCAGAAATATGCATGCGACCCCGGGGTCGATCCCCGGCTAATTCCCTAGATTCGTTATCTTTCTATGTTATTCAGACTCACTAAAATTTTAGACTTTTAAGATTATGAATATAAAAAAACTTTCACACCCTCACGAGCCTTACGTATCCAGGCGAAAACAAAAGCGGCACACAATCGCCAAAAAACTAATAAAAGCAGGTAGTCCTAAAGGCAATCAATTTGTCACATCAAATATAAATTAACTAATTAATAAATGTCCATAGGCAAAGTTGCCTTCTTTATTACAAACCAGAGTTTTGCAGAAAGTAAAGTGGCCGGGCACCACTGACAACAACCCGGATTCTGAACCTAGTAATGACGCAAGTAGTTTTGAGTGGGATATTCTCAATCTTCAAGTCTTCAGTCTTGTTCTTCTTTGGACTCCTTTTCTTCAATCTTCTTGGAATCTTCGTAGTGGATTACCCAAATGGAGAAGAGGGCACTTCCCTTTAAGGGGAAGGCCACTCTTTCCCCTTTGGGTAGGGAGGAGTGTGGCCCAAATTTGGATCCCCAAATAGAAAAGGTCTACTCCCCTTAGGGGCATCCTTTTCTCTTCGGAGTCCAAGCTTTGGAACTATATATCCCAACTCAAAGCTAACTTTCACAACACTTAATAATTACACAAATTACATTTATATCAAATCAAAAATCTAGACTCTCCTGCAAGGTTATCCTAAGCAGTTAATTAATCAAAGAAAATATATACCCAAGCAGTTATATATGTACAGAAGAGAGAGTAAAACACACTAGCCACGCTCTTTTTATTTGGGGGCTTTAGCAGCTGAAGCACCTGTGCAAAGGGTTTATAATATATATGCATTTTTTTTTTATGATTTGCCCCCCCTTTTTATATTGCCCTGCACGAGCGTGACCACCTGCAGAAAACTGTGTCAACATCCAGATCGTACCTAACCTAAGGGTAATCTAATCGCCAAACACATCAACCATCCACAGAGTGCAGAAAAGTAAGCAGACACAGCAAAGCAATTTCATCCACAACATGCAGTGAAAACTACGAAAAATCCGGCACACAGCAGTAAAGTAAACACCGGCCTAACCTAGATCTAGAGTTGGTTGTCCTAGCACATCATCTAAAGTGTGTGTAAAAGGTCGTGTGGCTGGGGTAGATCCTAAAGTGGGTTGTCAGTTAGAGTTGTCTAGAAAAGTTATGAATTTGTTAAGGCCTAAAAGGGGATTTAGATTAAAATTTAAGTATTAGTAGATTAAGAATTTTAATTGAATAGATTTTAGAAGTTAATTGATTACTACCTTTGTTTCACACCGAGGCCGTGAAGTTTATTTCACCTTCCTTAGGGCTAAGCTAATAGCCTCGTAGGCCTGGGTTACCCAGTAGCAATCGGGGTTGATTAAGTTACTTTAAGTTCGTTGTAATTAAGAGACATGAATTAATATTAGGAAGGGTTTCTTGCTGATTTTTAATGGGTTGGTTAAGGATTTTATTATCCTATTAAGAGAATTCTGAAATTTGGGAGAGTTAATGGATTATGGAAGTTATCCGGATATGCTAACTAAGGGGTCAAAATTTGACTTTAAAAAAATAGAGTTAATCTTTAGGATTTCAGATTTTTAATAAATACTAGACCCTATTATGAGTTGTTAGACAGGTAGCACACTCAATTTGGAGTTTTCTATCAAAAGTTATGATTTTTAGAAGTTTTAACCCGATTTTGACCTAGAGTTGACCAAAATGTTGACTTTTTGACTTTGACCAGATTTTGAGGGTTTGGATTTTTAGGAAAATACTAGATTTTAATTAGAGTCATTAGCCACTGAGTTTGATTGATTTATAATTTTCTATAATTAGTTATGAATTTTGGAAGTTTGGGTATTTATTGGAATTATTAAATTATTTCAATTAAGAGCCATTTTAACAATTTGAACCCAAATGAGTCTTAAACTTCTTGAAATCAACTCCAAAGATTCGAAATGATCTAAGGAGAGATCAGCAAGTGTTTAAAGATTTTTTGGGATTTTTAATAATTTTTAATTAATTAAAATGGATTAAACATTGATTTTGATTACAATTAAATTAAAATAGATTTTAACGTCAAATTAAAGTAATTTCAATTTTCAATGATTAAGAGTTGAAATATGGTTGATTAGAGGTATTATAGGTATATTTTGGAATTAATATAAATTTATGATGATTTATTGAATTTTCTAAGTCCTTAAAGGGGCTGAAATTTGACATGCTTAATTATCTAACATAATGACCTCCAAATTGACTCAAATTTAAACCTAAGGTATATGATGTCACTACGTTTACTATGTTCAAGTTTCACCCCTATTGGGTTTGTGTACAATCCCCTATGAATTTTCTAAGTTTTCTAGACATTTCCTTAATTACTTTTGCTAGGTGTCTCTACTATTTAAATAGGCATGAAACTTGGTGTGTCTAACCCTGACATACATACAATCATACCACAGAAATATCACAGCAAAATATTAAAACCCTAAGGAGTTATGAATTTTCAAAGTTTAGGGTTCAAAATAGACCCTTTACCTTAAAAATTCATATCACAGAAATCTATCGAGCATCTGAACCTAGAAAAATTATGAAACATGTCTAAGATACTCAATAATTATCCACCAAAATTTGGGATTCATTTGATCACTGGATTGTGAGAAAATTGCGATACATGAAATTCACATAAACTCAAATATCTCACAATACCGAAATCAAAATAATATAATTTTAATTTTAATAAATACTAAATTCTATTATCTTTCCAACGAGCCCAAGAACACCCAATTTGGTGGAAAACTCGATTTTCTGTGAATTTTGAAAGATTTGGAGCATTTAAAGTATTTTTTATTCAGATTTGGGTCAAATCAGCTGGCGATGACGTGGCGGCATGGCATGATGCCACGTGTCAGATCCCGGATGGACCCGTGTTTCACCCAGAGGAGGGCCGCGCGGTTTGGGGCGACGTGGCCAATTCTGGGCCGTCCGATCGCGTTACGGCTCGATCGGACGGCTCTGGTTGAACCAGAGTTAAAAAATTTCAAATGCCTATATCTTTCAAAATACTCGACGAAATTGCACGAAATTTGAACTGTAGCTAGAGGGAAATATGATCTTACAATGCCTGGAGTTTGGAGGCTCCATTCATTGTAAAATTGCTACAGTTTCAAATTAAAATTTAAACTTAAAATGCGTATAACTTACAATCCAACCGTCGGATTTTTGCGATCTGGAGTTTGTTGGAAAGCTGCAGTGATCCTCTACAACTTTGATGAAGACACCAAGAGCTGGATCTCGTCGGATCGAAAGTTATATGTGAAAGTCCTCTTTCTCTCTCTAGAATGCTCTCTCCTCACTAAAATAGTGATTTGAGGCTTGGAAATGGTTGGGAAAAGCTTGGGAAGGACTTGAAATGTGCTGGAGTGTGTAGGAGGAGCTCTTAGAAGGTTGAGGGCTGCTGGAGTTTGGAGCTTTTGATCATATCAAAGGGAATGATGAAGAAGCCCCCTTTAGGTCAAGTTTTCCCCCACTTTAACTTTGGCTTTTGGATTGGATGGTTGAGATTTGATTTGGAGTAGTTTTGGATGAGTGCCAAGTGTCCCCTATGCTGCCCAAAGCTATGGAATAGGGTTGGTGGTTGAGAGTGACTTCTCTTGGTCCATGTGAAGAGGGACCACACCTTTTTCCCCATTTAGATGAACCAATGCCAAGCCTTGTTTAAGGGGCTGATTTGAGCTCTATTAGGGGAGGAAATGGGTCACATCACATCATGTTTGAGCAGGTTCTAGACTAAGCCATGGATTGCCAAGGTGGCTTGATGATGTGGCCAAGAGTTTGAGGTCAAGAATTTGATGTTTTGAGCAAATACATGTAATTGGAGAGGATTTTGACCTCTCCAAATGAGTTGACCAAGTCAACCCAAGATGAGGATTGACTTGAAAGTCTTTGGACATGTCATGAGTGTCCAATTGAATGATTTTGAAAGGTTGATTTGATTCAAAGTAGCTTGAATGGTTAAAATTGGTAAGTGTTGGGTTAAAGGGTTGATTTGGTCAACCATGGTTGACTTGGTCAACCAGGTCAAACCATAGAGTAAGTTTGGGTTCAATGTGTTCCTAAAATTATTTAGGATCTATTGGAATGACATTTGAAGAAGATATCAAAGGTTCATAAGTTAAATCAAGTTGAGTTTAGGCCAAAAGTCCAAAAATCCCCATTTAAGGGCATTTTGGTCATTTTGGTCTCAAGTCAATTCTGGGTCAAATTAAATCTAAAAAGATGCAGATCATTTCTTAACAAGTCAATATCAAGGTATTAGGAGGGATCAAAAGATTTGGAGGGGGATCCAAAGTCAAATTCCACTAGGTGAAAGGCCTAGTGGCATGAATTATAAATATTCGAAGGTTTTGCAACATTTGGAGTTTGATTAAGTTTATGGGGTTAGAGTACTCCAAATGGGTTCAAATTTGAAGGGTAACCTCCAGAGACATGTCTTATCACTTTGCAAGTGATAGACTCTGAATCAGAGGTCATTTGACTGGGTTTTGAAGTGTTCAAAAAATCCTTGAAAAAGGTCTTTAGGACAGGGTCTTAAGACTTTGGATTTGAGTCTAGATTTTTGGATTTGGAATGGATTTCAAGTTTGAATGATTAATATTGAA
The DNA here is from genome assembly GCA_022539455.1 of Dendrobium nobile. NCBI lineage: Eukaryota > Viridiplantae > Streptophyta > Magnoliopsida > Asparagales > Orchidaceae > Dendrobium > Dendrobium nobile. The sequence goes on along the minus strand of CM039736.1, from coordinate 55,375,856 downwards.
GTATCCAAATCATTTACAATCATGTGGTGGTTGTTAATGAATGGATAGGGTCAAAGCTAGATCAAAGGTAGGATCAAAGTCTAGATTGAAGTTTGGATTCTCAAGTTGATTGGGCCAAAGTTTGGATGTGTTTGAAGCTTGAATTAATTTGAATTTGAATTGAATGAAGTTTGAGATTTGAATTGATTAAGGGTAGGGATTAATTTGAAGATGGAGTTGATCAAAGGTATGGATTGATTTGAGGTTGGTGTTGATCAAAGCTGGGGATTGATTTGAGTCTGGATTGGTCCTAAGATCTAGAGGGGTTCTAGGATCTAGGATCTAGGATCTAGAGGGGTTCTAGAATTTGAGATATAAGAGAATCCTAAGCTCTGGAGTAGGCCCTAAGGTCTAGCTCTAGGAAAGGATCTTAAGGTCTAGAGTGGATCCTAAGGTCTGGCTCTAGGAAAGGATCTTAAGGTCTAGAGTGGATTATAGGATCTAGAATTAATCTAGAGTTTGGAAGGGCCTTAGTGACCTCATACAAAAATGAGGTCAACAAATGGACCCCCAATGTGTGTGGTTGAAGGAACTTCTGCTGCACACATTGGCGTTGACCGAATAGAAGTGGAATCTTAAGAGTGTAAGGGAGGGCATCTCCCAACCTTAGGCCTATAGGATGCTATTAAACGGCTTACACCTACTAGACAGGAGAACTGGAGAAACCAAGGTAGGGAATACCTAGCCTTGGGTCTAAGGAAGGGCATCACCCAACCTTAGGCCTATAGGATGCTGATAGAAGACTTACTCCAAATAAGCAGATTAACTGGAAACCAAAATAGGGAATACCTAGCTTTGGGTCTAAGGAAGGGCATCACCCAACCTTAAGTCTACAGGATGCTGATAGAAGACTTACTCCAAATAGGCAGATTAACTGGAAACCAAAGTAGGGAATACCTAGCTTTGGGTCTAAGGAAGGGCATCACCCAACCTTAGGTCTACAGGATGCTGATAGAAGACTTACTCCTAGTAGACGGATCAACTGGAAACCAAGGTAGGGAATACCTAACCTTGGGTCTAAGGAAGGGCATCACCCAACCTTAGGTCTACAGGATGCTGATAGAAGACTTACTCCTAGTAGACGGATCAACTGGAAACCAAGGTAGGGAATACCTAACCTTGGGTCTAAGGAAGGGCATCACCCAACCTTAGGCCTATAGGATGCTGATAGAAGACTTACTCCTAATAGGCAAAATTAACTGGAAACCAAAGTAGGGAATACCTAGCTTTGGGTCTAAGGAAGGGCATCACCCAACCTTAGGTCTACAGGATGCTGATAGAAGACTTACTCCTAATAGACAGATCAACTGGAAACCAAGGTAGGGAATACCTAGCCTTGGGTCTAAGGAAGGGCATCACCCAACCTTAGGCCTATAGGATGCTGATAGAAGACTTACTCCTAATAGGCAAAATTAACTAGAAACCAAAGTAGGGAATACCTAGCTTTGGGTCTAAGGAAGGGCATCACCCAACCTTAGGTCTACAGGATGCTGATAGAAGACTTACTCCTAGTAGACAGATCAACTGGAAACCAAGGTAGGGAATACCTAGCCTTGGGTCTAAGGAAGGGCATCACCCAACCTTAGGCCTATAGGATGCTGATAGAAGACTTACTCCTAATAGGCAAAATTAACTGGAAACCAAAGTAGGGAATACCTAGCTTTGGGTCTAAGGAAGGGCATCACCCAACCTTAGGTCTATAGGATGCTGATAGAAGACTTACTCCTAGTAGACAGATCAACTGGAAACCAAGGTAGGGAATACCTAGCCTTGGGTCTAAGGAAGGGCATCACCCAACCTTAGGCCTATAGGATGCTGATAGAAGACTTACTCCTAATAGGCAAAATTAACTGGAAACCAAAGTAGGGAATACCTAGCTTTGGGTCTAAGGAAGGGCATCACCCAACCTTAGGTCTACAGGATGCTGATAGAAGACTTACTCCTAGTAGACAGATCAACTGGAAACCAAGGTAGGGAATACCTAGCCTTGGGTCTAAGGAAGGGCATCACCCAACCTTAGGCCTATAGGATGCTGATAGAAGACTTACTCCTAATAGGCAAAATTAACTGGCAAACTAGGGTGGTGCCACGAAGGGCGTACTCCACCACTAGCGAATGGTCATGTGGGGAGGAAACTTGCTCCACACAGAGGACCGAAGCTGGCAAACTAGGATGGTGCCATAAAGGGCGTACTCCACCACTAGCGAGTATGAATTAGGATGGTGCCACGAAGGGCGTACTCCACCACTAATCCCCAAGTCAAATGCCAGGGTGGTGCCACGGAGGGCGTACTCCACCACTAGCAGGTGAGAATCAGGATGGTGCCACGAAGGGCGTACTCCACCACTGATCCACAGGTAAAAGCCAGGATGGTGCCATAGAGGGCGTACTCCACCACTAGCGGGTCTAATCCTAAGGAAAGGAGAGACCTAACCTTAAGGAAAAGAGAATTGGAAATAATGATTGATGATTTTGAATTTGATTTGATTTCTTTGAATTTGAAGGGGTGAATTTGATATTTAATTTGATTCTCATTAGGCATGACACTTCTTAAAGAACCGCCTAAATGAAAGGAAACATCTGGTGGTATCTTCAAAATTAATCGATTGCCATGAACCTCCCTTATAGATTATCTCTAAGGTGGTCGATCCAGTCAATGTTGATTCAAAGCCTCCATTAATCTTATGGTGGACTAAAATTGGTCTCCAAAGGACTATAGCCAAATCTTCTACTTGGAAAGTCCTAAGGTAACACAATTTTATCACGAGCTTGAATCATACGTGACTTGTATAATTTCAAATTTTGTTGAGTTCAAAATAACTTTCTTCAAGGCCTTCGAAATCCTCCAATTGGAGTCAGGCACTCTACTTAGTTGTGACTCAATTTTGAAAGTCAATTTATAGCCATGTAAAACACACCTCTATATAAGAACAAGCTTGGACCCAACATAGAATGTTATTTCACAGAGTAGATCTTAAAAGAAACGATGCTTATGTTTAAGGATTCACATGTATCTCTCAAGAATGGGATTTGAATTTTTATCGAGAATAGAAGATTCATTCTTTGTATTGAAAATTTCCTCTTAATCATTCGGACCCTGTCAAAACGACAAGTGGGAACAAATTCAAAAGTATAGTGAGAGGTAGAGTGACCCTAATTGACCCGAAAAGAGCCAAGGGTTTTGTTGACCCAGATCAAATTTCATTGAAATTGAACTAGGTTCTCCCTTATAGAAATTTTGAATTAAAATTAATTTCAAAAGGATTTAAGTTGGATCGAGAAATTAAATCTTTTCAATTCTCTTGCATAGAATTTTCTATCTAATAAACTGTCCATGCATGACAATAAATCTAGATTCAAGATTTTTCAAAGTCAAGCTATTAAGGGTGATCGGGACCTTTGAGATTTAAGGATTTAAAAAGAAGGAAGCCTCTTTCACTTTTTTTTTGTGACGTGCTTTGCACATCTTTTTATTTCTTTGGCGCACTTTGCGCTTCTTTTTTTTTGAATTTTTTTTAATGCACTTTGTGCATCCTTTGAATTTTCTTCTCTCTTTTTTTTTTTTATAAAAGGCTTCACTTTCTTTAAAATCTCAACATGATTGCTCTTTTTGTTTCAATCCAGGACTATATCGCAAGTATAAGAGAAGGAAATTCATTCTCTTATCCAAGAAAAAATAATCCCCAAATTGGACCCCATTCTTTTGATAAGAAAATATTAGCTTGACTTAGAAAATCGTTGAATAGATTTAGAACATGCAAGAGAAGCCTATAAGATAGAAAACCGCGAGAAGACTGAGAAGATTTTCATTTCAAAAACCAACTTAAGTTTGATACAAATTTCAATTCAAAAATCAAATTAACCCGCAGAAGCGGTGGGAGGGAGGAGCCTTTAAGGATCAAGTGGGGTCAACTATAACTCTCTCCTATTTTTGACTTAAAATAGAGGTCAATTTTCATTAAAAAGATGGATCAACTATCCTAAAAATTTTGATCCGGTACACTTGAGAAATAATAAGATTTCCTTCAAAGTAGCAAGTCCAGGTGGCAAGACCCAATCAAAGTAAATTATATTTCCACAATCTCTTAAGAGAATGAGATTGTTATGGGGTCTGCCCTACCCATAACTAGTGCTGCATCATTTCAATCTAAGGATCTATCGTAATAGGACTCCTTTTAGAAGTTAAATTCAAATGGTGTCACTATCTGACAAGATCTCAGATCCATCATTATTCCCCTCCCTAATTACTAGTGATCTAGCAATTATGAGAGTGGCACCCCGAGCGGTTTCTGCACCTCCTCCTCTATAGATGATATAGTAGGGCACATATAGTAACGTGACCTAACATCATCCAGTATAGTGGATGGGTCATAACCCTCAATTGGGGGCCTATAGTCTATTATTGTTGATTGCTCAATTTAGATTTGGTAGATCTTTTATGTGCAATAGTCAAAAGAGCAAAGTGGATATCACGCTATCATTCTCACAACCTCCCTTCCTTGAGTATGAGGAAGAGGGTGGGAGTGGCTTCCACCAAAGAGGGGGGTATGTGAGAGGAGCAATGAACCCTCCATTAGCCTCAAATTTGAATTACTCTTAAGGCTTCTGATTCAGTAATCTTTTTAGCCTTTTGAGTACATTCGATTTTCTTGAATTAAGGAAAGGTGATTTAAATCAATTGATTTTGAAATGGAATTGGAATCTTGAAATCAATTGATTTTCTTCAAATTTTGGAACTCAAAATATTGAGTTTTCACTCAACATGAAGGCTCACAAAATTGACAAGAGAATCTCAAGGGTTGGGCTTGACTCTCTCATTCCACCAACTAATTAGGGATGAAATGTCAAAGCTTAGATTTGGTTGAGAAAATTTGAATTTAATGTTGAAATTAAATGGATCTTCTTTAAATTTTGAAGCTCAACATGTTAATTTTTTTTTTGAACATGCAGGTCTGCGAAATTGATATGAAGAATCCCTAGGATTAGGCTTGACTCTTTCATTCCACTAATCGACTTGGGGTGAAATGTCAAAGCCTACATTTGATTGAGAAGATTTGAATTTTAGGATTGAAATTAACAGATCTTCTTCAAATTATGAAACTCAACATATTGAATTTCATTCAAATATGCAGGTTTACAAAATTGACATGAAGACCTTAAGGTATGGCTTGACCCTTTCGCTCCACCAATTAACTTAGGGGCAAAAATGTCAAAGCCTGGAGTTGTTAGAGGGAGAGTTGAATTTTGATTTGGAAACTGAAGGGTCTTCCGTAGAATGTGAAACTTAGCATACTCGAGATTTAATCGAATATGCAAGCTTGCAACATTTATGAAGATCTTAAAGAATTTGACTTGACCATTTTGCTCTACCAATTAACTTGGAGGCAAAATGTCAAAGTCCGACTTGGATAAAAGTTTCCTCGCTAACCTCTCTATTTGATAGGTCTTTTCTTTTAGATGTTGGCCACACTCACCCAAGAAAGAAATGGGTAGAGGGACCAACGGAAGAAAGGTAGTTAAGACTACCGATGAGACAAAATTTTGCCAATATTAAAGATGGAGAGAGAGATTTAGTCCCACCGGGCGTGCCATTTTTTTTGTTGGTGGAATTTTGAAAATATGTTTTGAAAATATTGGTTTTCTTTGGGACTTAAAATTGAATTCTAAAATCGAATTGTCTCGTTAGAAAAAGTATATCACCTCGAGAGGTGAAAATAAAATTTCATAACGGTATTCAGATTTAGAATTATGAAATTCATCTTGAATATTATGACCGGATGCTAAAGAGAACTTCATATGGCACCGAAGGGTCAAAGTGAGGTTCAACTGAATATCCAGCTACAATATTCAAGAAGTGTGATCATTAGGTTCACATCCAAAGCCTTATCAAAGAAAGATGTATCTCCTTAAGGGAGAAAATATCATTCGATGATAATTCTTTGAATATGATAATAATGATCACTAGTATTTTAAGATTTCCCCAAAGAAATCCAATTGAGTTTTGAAAAATCAATTTTTTAAAATCAGGTGTGTGTGGTTCTAAATCTCCTACGAGCGCAAGCCCTCGTAGTTAATTACATCGTAGGGAGATAAAATCCCATACGAAAACTCTCGATTAAAATAATGGCAAAATTTTGTTAGATTTTCTAGGAGTGATATCAAAAAGAGATGAATTTTAGAAACTCAAAAGGGAATAGATCAAAATTGAGCAGTTATTAACGGAGACAAAGGAGGAGAGGTAGGGGACACTTTGAGATTCCGGAACCATCCGAAAGTGTCCCAACTTAATCTAAGTGTTGGGCTTTATGTTTTGGATTGAAATGATATTTAATTAGAGTTGAGCATTTTATTAAAAATTTGGGATTAGATTCCCGAAGTTTGGAGTCTTATAATCAAAGATTTGCCCCGGATCCTAAATCTATTTTGGACACTGGACCACAGTCATCCGATCCTAACTAATGCAGTGCAATGCCTGGACTTACCCCGGCCTGGATTAGGGAGCCAGCTAACCACCTAGTCGATTTAAAAGAGATGAGTCCGGTCTTTTATGAAAGAGTGGTGGGGACGTTGTAATTAAAGTTTTTGAAGAGTTGGGGCCGACATCTAGAGATTCTCCTATTTGGCCCCTTTAACTTATGTTGGGTGCTAAAATGCTAAGGACTATGCAATTAAAATTTTGACTCTTTAAGTGTGTCTCTAATGCAATGCATGCTAGTTAACAACCTCAAATCAAGTATGCTTGAAATTTTAAAAACAGGCTTAGAAAATAATTTTTTAGAAGACTGGACTTCCCCAGGTCCGGCACCTCGTCCTCATAGGTCAAACTATCCGGACTCTACCCGCAAGCGGGGAAGGGTCTAAAGCAAGGAAAGAGTAATGCAGAAATATGCATGCGACCCCGGGGTCGATCCCCGGCTAATTCCCTAGATTCGTTATCTTTCTATGTTATTCAGACTCACTAAAATTTTAGACTTTTAAGATTATGAATATAAAAAAACTTTCACACCCTCACGAGCCTCACGTATCCAGGCGAAAACAAAAGCGGCACACAATCGCCAAAAAACTAATAAAAGCAGGTAGTCCTAAAGGCAATCAATTCGTCACATCAAATATAAATTAACTAATTAATAAATGTCCATAGGCAAAGTTGCCTTCTTTATTACAAACCAGAGTTTTGCAGAAAGTAAAGTGGCCGGGCACCACTGACAACAACCCGGATTCTGAACCTAGTAATGACGCAAGTAGTTTTGAGTGGGATATTCTCAATCTTCAAGTCTTCAGTCTTGTTCTTCTTTGGACTCCTTTTCTTCAATCTTCTTGGAATCTTCGTAGTGGATTACCCAAATGGAGAAGAGGGCACTTCCCTTTAAGGGGAAGGCCACTCTTTCCCCTTTGGGTAGGGAGGAGTGTGGCCCAAATTTGGATCCCCAAATAGAAAAGGTCTACTCCCCTTAGGGGCATCCTTTTCTCTTCGGAGTCCAAGCTTTGGAACTATATATCCCAACTCAAAGCTAACTTTCACAACACTTAATAATTACACAAATTACATTTATATCAAATCAAAAATCTAGACTCTCCTGCAAGGTTATCCTAAGCAGTTAATTAATCAAAGAAAATATATACCCAAGCAGTTATATATGTACAGAAGAGAGAGTAAAACACACTAGCCACGCTCTTTTTATTTGGGGGCTTTAGCAGCTGAAGCACCTGTGCAAAGGGTTTATAATATATATGCATTTTTTTTTATGATTTGCCCCCCTTTTTATATTGCCCTGCACGAGCGTGACCACCTGCAGAAAACTGTGTCAACATCCAGATCGTACCTAACCTAAGGGTAATCTAATCGCCAAACACATCAACCATCCACAGAGTGCAGAAAAGTAAGCAGACACAGCAAAGCAATTTCATCCACAACATGCAGTGAAAACTACGAAAAATCCGGCACACAGCAGTAAAGTAAACACCGGCCTAACCTAGATCTAGAGTTGGTTGTCCTAGCACATCATCTAAAGTGTGTGTAAAAGGTCGTGTGGCTGGGGTAGATCCTAAAGTGGGTTGTCAGTTAGAGTTGTCTAGAAAAGTTATGAATTTGTTAAGGCCTAAAAGGGGATTTAGATTAAAATTTAAGTATTAGTAGATTAAGAATTTTAATTGAATAGATTTTAGAAGTTAATTGATTACTACCTTTGTTTCACACCGAGGCCGTGAAGTTTATTTCACCTTCCTTAGGGCTAAGCTAATAGCCTCGTAGGCCTGGGTTACCCAGTAGCAATCGGGGTTGATTAAGTTACTTTAAGTTCGTTGTAATTAAGAGACATGAATTAATATTAGGAAGGGTTTCTTGCTGATTTTTAATGGGTTGGTTAAGGATTTTATTATCCTATTAAGAGAATTCTGAAATTTGGGAGAGTTAATGGATTATGGAAGTTATCCGGATATGCTAACTAAGGGGTCAAAATTTGACTTTAAAAAAATAGAGTTAATCTTTAGGATTTCAGATTTTTAATAAATACTAGACCCTATTATGAGTTGTTAGACAGGTAGCACACTCAATTTGGAGTTTTCTATCAAAAGTTATGATTTTTAGAAGTTTTAACCCGATTTTGACCTAGAGTTGACCAAATGTTGACTTTTTGACTTTTTGACTTTGACCAGATTTTGAGGGTTTGGATTTTTAGGAAAATACTAGATTTTAATTAGAGTCATTAGCCACTGAGTTTGATTGATTTATAATTTTCTATAATTAGTTATGAATTTTGGAAGTTTGGGTATTTATTGGAATTATTAAATTATTTCAATTAAGAGCCATTTTAACAATTTGAACCCAAATGAGTCTTAAACTTCTTGAAATCAACTCCAAAGATTCGAAATGATCTAAGGAGAGATCAGCAAGTGTTTAAAGATTTTTTGGGATTTTTAATAATTTTTAATTAATTAAAATGGATTAAACATTGATTTTGATTAAAATTAAATTAAAATAGATTTTAACGTCAAATTAAAGTAATTTCAATTTTCAATGATTAAGAGTTGAAATATGGTTGATTAGAGGTATTATAGGTATATTTTGGAATTAATATAAATTTATGATGATTTATTGAATTTTCTAAGTCCTTAAAGGGGCTGAAATTTGACATGCTTAATTATCTAACATAATGACCTCCAAATTGACTCAAATTTAAACCTAAGGTATATGATGTCACTAAGTTTACTATGTTCAAGTTTCACCCCTATTGGGTTTGTGTACAATCCCCTATGAATTTTCTAAGTTTTCTAGACATTTCCTTAATTACTTTTGCTAGGTGTCTCTACTATTTAAATAGGCATGAAACTTGGTGTGTCTAACCCTGACATACATACAATCATACCACAGAAATATCACAGCAAAATATTAAAACCCTAAGGAGTTATGAATTTTCAAAGTTTAGGGTTCAAAATAGACCCTTTACCTTAAAAATTCATATCACAGAAATCTATCGAGCATCTGAACCTAGAAAAATTATGAAACATGTCTAAGATACTCAATAATTATCCACCAAAATTTGGGATTCATTTGATCACTGGATTGTGAGAAAATTGCGATACATGAAATTCACATAAACTCAAATATCTCACAATACGAAATCAAAACAATATAATTTTAATTTTAATAAATACTACATTCGATTATCTTTCCAACGAGCCCAAGAACACCCAATTTGGTGGAAAACTCGATTTTCTGTGAATTTTGAAAGATTTGGAGCATTTAAAGTATTTTTTATTCAGATTTGGGTCAAATCAGCTGGCGATGACGTGGCGGCGTGGCATGATGCCACGTGTCAGATCCCGGATGGACCCGTGTTTCACCCAGAGGAGGGCCGCGCGGTTTGGGGCGACGTGGCCAATTCTGGGCCGTCCGATCGCGTTACGGCTCGATCGGACGGCTCTGGTTGAACCAGAGTTAAAAAATTTCAAATGCCTATATCTTTCAAAATACTCGACGAAATTGCACGAAATTTGAACTGTAGCTAGAGGGAAATATGATCTTACAATGCCTGGAGTTTGGAGGCTCCATTCATTGTAAAATTGCTACAGTTTCAAATTAAAATTTAAACTTAAAATGAGTATAACTTACAATCCAACCGTCGGATTTTTGCGATCTTGAGTTTGTTGGAAAGCTGCAGTGATCCTCTACAACTTTGATGAAGACACCAAGAGCTGGATCTCGTCGGATCGAAAGTTATATGTGAAAGTCCTCTTTCTCTCTCTAGAATGCTCTCTCCTCACTAAAATAGTGATTTGAGGCTTGGAAATGGTTGGGAAAAGCTTGGGAAGGACTTGAAATGTGCTGGAGTGTGTAGGAGGAGCTCTTAGAAGGTTGGGGGCTGCTGGAGTTTGGAGCTTTTGATCATATCAAAGGGAATGATGAAGAAGCCCCCTTTAGGTCAAGTTTTCCCCCACTTTAACTTTGGCTTTTGGATTGGATGGTTGAGATTTGATTTGGAGTAGTTTTGGATGAGTGCCAAGTGTCCCCTATGCTGCCCAAAGCTATGGAATAGGGTTGGTGGTTGAGAGTGACTTCTCTTGGTCCATGTGAAGAGGGACCACACCTTTTTCCCCATTTAGATGAACCAATGCCAAGCCTTGTTTAAGGGGCTGATTTGAGCTCTATTAGGGGAGGAAATGGGTCACATCACATCATGTTTGAGCAGGTTCTAGACTAAGCCATGGATTGCCAAGGTGGCTTGATGATGTGGCCAAGAGTTTGAGGTCAAGAATTTGATGTTTTGAGCAAATACATGTAATTGGAGAGGATTTTGACCTCTCCAAATGAGTTGACCAAGTCAACCCAAGATGAGGATTGACTTGAAAGTCTTTGGACATGTCATGAGTGTCCAATTGAATGATTTTGAAAGGTTGATTTGATTCAAAGTAGCTTGAATGGTTAAAATTGGTAAGTGTTGGGTTAAAGGGTTGATTTGGTCAACCATGGTTGACTTGGTCAACCAGGTCAAACCATAGAGTAAGTTTGGGTTCAATGTGTTCCTAAAATTATTTAGGATCTATTGGAATGACATTTGAAGAAGATATCAAAGGTTCATAAGTCAAATCAAGTTGAGTTTAGGCCAAAAGTCCAAAAATCCCCATTTAAGGGCATTTTGGTCATTTTGGTCTCAAGTCAATTCTGGGTCAAATTAAATCTAAAAAGATGCAGATCATTTCTTAACAAGTCAATATCAAGGTATTAGGAGGGATCAAAAGATTTGGAGGGGGATCCAAAGTCAAATTCCACTAGGTGAAAGGCCTAGTGGCATGAATTATAAATATTCGAAGGTTTTGCAACATTTGGAGTTTGATTAAGTTTATGGGGTTAGAGTACTCCAAATGGGTTCAAATTTGAAGGGTAACCTCCAGAGACATGTCTTATCACTTTGCAAGTGATAGACTCTGAATCAGAGGTCATTTGACTGGGTTTTGAAGTGTTCAAAAAATCCTTGAAAAAGGTCTTTAGGACAGGGTCTTAAGACTTTGGATTTGAGTCTAGATTTTTGGATTTGGAATGGATTTCAAGTTTGAATGATTAATATTGAAGTATCCAAATCATTTACAATCATGTGGTGGTTGTTAATGAATGGATAGGGTCAAAGCTAGATCAAAGGTAGGATCAAAGTCTAGATTGAAGTTTGGATTCTCAAGTTGATTGGGCCAAAGTTTGGATGTGTTTGAAGCTTGAATTAATTTGAATTTGAATTGAATGAAGTTTGAGATTTGAATTGATTAAGGGTAGGGATTAATTTGAAGATGGAGTTGATCAAAGGTATGGATTGATTTGAGGTTGGTGTTGATCAAAGCTGGGGATTGATTTGAGTCTGGATTGGTCCTAAGATCTAGAGGGGTTCTAGGATCTAGGATCTAGGATCTAGAGGGGTTCTAGAATTTGAGATATAAGAGAATCCTAAGCTCTGGAGTAGGCCCTAAGGTCTAGCTCTAGGAAAGGATCTTAAGGTCTAGAGTGGATCCTAAGGTCTGGCTCTAGGAAAGGATCTTAAGGTCTAGAGTGGATCCTAGGATCTAGAATTAATCTAGAGTTTGGAAGGGCCTTAGTGACCTCATACAAAAATGAGGTCAACAAATGGACCCCCAATGTGTGTGGTTGAAGGAACTTCTGCTGCACACATTGGCGTTGACCGAATAGAAGTGGAATCTTAAGAGTGTAAGGGAGGGCATCTCCCAACCTTAGGCCTATAGGATGCTATTAAACGGCTTACACCTACTAGACAGGAGAACTGGAGAAACCAAGGTAGGGAATACCTAGCCTTGGGTCTAAGGAAGGGCATCACCCAACCTTAGGCCTATAGGATGCTGATAGAAGACTTACTCCAAATAAGCAGATTAACTGGAAACCAAAATAGGGAATACCTAGCTTTGGGTCTAAGGAAGGGCATCACCCAACCTTAAGTCTACAGGATGCTGATAGAAGACTTACTCCAAATAGGCAGATTAACTGGAAACCAAAGTAGGGAATACCTAGCTTTGGGTCTAAGGAAGGGCATCACCCAACCTTAGGTCTACAGGATGCTGATAGAAGACTTACTCCTAGTAGACGGATCAACTGGAAACCAAGGTAGGGAATACCTAACCTTGGGTCTAAGGAAGGGCATCACCCAACCTTAGGTCTACAGGATGCTGATAGAAGACTTACTCCTAGTAGACGGATCAACTGGAAACCAAGGTAGGGAATACCTAACCTTGGGTCTAAGGAAGGGCATCACCCAACCTTAGGCCTATAGGATGCTGATAGAAGACTTACTCCTAATAGGCAAAATTAACTGGAAACCAAAGTAGGGAATACCTAGCTTTGGGTCTAAGGAAGGGCATCACCCAACCTTAGGTCTACAGGATGCTGATAGAAGACTTACTCCTAATAGACAGATCAACTGGAAACCAAGGTAGGGAATACCTAGCCTTGGGTCTAAGGAAGGGCATCACCCAACCTTAGGCCTATAGGATGCTGATAGAAGACTTACTCCTAATAGGCAAAATTAACTAGAAACCAAAGTAGGGAATACCTAGCTTTGGGTCTAAGGAAGGGCATCACCCAACCTTAGGTCTACAGGATGCTGATAGAAGACTTACTCCTAGTAGACAGATCAACTGGAAACCAAGGTAGGGAATACCTAGCCTTGGGTCTAAGGAAGGGCATCACCCAACCTTAGGCCTATAGGATGCTGATAGAAGACTTACTCCTAATAGGCAAAATTAACTGGAAACCAAAGTAGGGAATACCTAGCTTTGGGTCTAAGGAAGGGCATCACCCAACCTTAGGTCTATAGGATGCTGATAGAAGACTTACTCCTAGTAGACAGATCAACTGGAAACCAAGGTAGGGAATACCTAGCCTTGGGTCTAAGGAAGGGCATCACCCAACCTTAGGCCTATAGGATGCTGATAGAAGACTTACTCCTAATAGGCAAAATTAACTGGAAACCAAAGTAGGGAATACCTAGCTTTGGGTCTAAGGAAGGGCATCACCCTACCTTAGGTCTACAGGATGCTGATAGAAGACTTACTCCTAGTAGACAGATCAACTGGAAACCAAGGTAGGGAATACCTAGCCTTGGGTCTAAGGAAGGGCATCACCCAACCTTAGGCCTATAGGATGCTGATAGAAGACTTACTCCTAATAGGCAAAATTAACTGGCAAACTAGGGTGGTGCCACGAAGGGCGTACTCCACCACTAGCGAATGGTCATGTGGGGAGGAAACTTGCTCCACACAGAGGACCGAAGCTGGCAAACTAGGATGGTGCCATAAAGGGCGTACTCCACCACTAGCGAGTATGAATTAGGATGGTGCCACGAAGGGCGTACTCCACCACTAATCCCCAAGTCAAATGCCAGGGTGGTGCCACGGAGGGCGTACTCCACCACTAGCAGGTGAGAATCAGGATGGTGCCACGAAGGGCGTACTCCACCACTGATCCACAGGTAAAAGCCAGGATGGTGCCATAGAGGGCGTACTCCACCACTAGCGGGTCTAATCCTAAGGAAAGGAGAGACCTAACCTTAAGGAAAAGAGAATTGGAAATAATGATTGATGATTTTGAATTTGATTTGATTTCTTTGAATTTGAAGGGGTGAATTTGATATTTAATTTGATTCTCATTAGGCATGACACTTCTTAAAGAACCGCCTAAATGAAAGGAAACATCTGGTGGTATCTTCAAAATTAATCGATTGCCATGAACCTCCCTTATAGATTATCTCTAAGGTGGTCGATCCAGTCAATGTTGATTCAAAGCCTCCATTAATCTTATGGTGGACTAAAATTGGTCTCCAAAGGACTATAGCCAAATCTTCTACTTGGAAAGTCCTAAGGTAACACAATTTTATCACGAGCTTGAATCATACGTGACTTGTATAATTTCAAATTTTGTTGAGTTCAAAATAACTTTCTTCAAGGCCTTCGAAATCCTCCAATTGGAGTCAGGCACTCTACTTAGTTGTGACTCAATTTTGAAAGTCAATTTATAGCCATGTAAAACACACCTCTATATAAGAACAAGCTTGGACCCAACATAGAATGTTATTTCACAGAGTAGATCTTAAAAGAAACGATGCTTATGTTTAAGGATTCACATGTATCTCTCAAGAATGGGATTTGAATTTTTATCGAGAATAGAAGATTCATTCTTTGTATTGAAAATTTCCTCTTAATCATTCGGACCCTGTCAAAACGACAAGTGGGAACAAATTCAAAAGTATAGTGAGAGGTAGAGTGACCCTAATTGACCCGAAAAGAGCCAAGGGTTTTGTTGACCCAGATCAAATTTCATTGAAATTGAACTAGGTTCTCCCTTATAGAAATTTTGAATTAAAATTAATTTCAAAAGGATTTAAGTTGGATCGAGAAATTAAATCTTTTCAATTCTCTTGCATAGAATTTTCTATCTAATAAACTGTCCATGCATGACAATAAATCTAGATTCAAGATTTTTCAAAGTCAAGCTATTAAGGGTGATCGGGACCTTTGAGATTTAAGGATTTAAAAAGAAGGAAGCCTCTTTCACTTTTTTTTTGTGACGTGCTTTGCACATCTTTTTATTTCTTTGGCGCACTTTGCGCTTCTTTTTTTTGAATTTTTTTTAATGCACTTTGTGCATCCTTTGAATTTTCTTCTCTCTTTTTTTTTTTTATAAAAGGCTTCACTTTCTTTAAAATCTCAACATGATTGCTCTTTTTGTTTCAATCCAGGACTATATCGCAAGTATAAGAGAAGGAAATTCATTCTCTTATCCAAGAAAAAATAATCCCCAAATTGGACCCCATTCTTTTGATAAGAAAATATTAGCTTGACTTAGAAAATCGTTGAATAGATTTAGAACATGCAAGAGAAGCCTATAAGATAGAAAACCGCGAGAAGACTGAGAAGATTTTCATTTCAAAAACCAACTTAAGTTTGATACAAATTTCAATTCAAAAATCAAATTAACCCGCAGAAGCGGTGGGAGGGAGGAGCCTTTAAGGATCAAGTGGGGTCAACTATAACTCTCTCCTATTTTTGACTTAAAATAGAGGTCAATTTTCATTAAAAAGATGGATCAACTATCCTAAAAATTTTGATCCGGTACACTTGAGAAATAATAAGATTTCCTTCAAAGTAGCAAGTCCAGGTGGCAAGACCCAATCAAAGTAAATTATATTTCCACAATCTCTTAAGAGAATGAGATTGTTATGGGGTCTGCCCTACCCATAACTAGTGCTGCATCATTTCAATCTAAGGATCTATCGTAATAGGACTCCTTTTAGAAGTTAAATTCAAATGGTGTCACTATCTGACAAGATCTCAGATCCATCATTATTCCCCTCCCTAATTACTAGTGATCTAGCAATTATGAGAGTGGCACCCCGAGCGGTTTCTGCACCTCCTCCTCTATAGATGATATAGTAGGGCACATATAGTAACGTGACCTAACATCATCCAGTATAGTGGATGGGTCATAACCCTCAATTGGGGGCCTATAGTCTATTATTGTTGATTGCTCAATTTAGATTTGGTAGATCTTTTATGTGCAATAGTCAAAAGAGCAAAGTGGATATCACGCTATCATTCTCACAACCTCCCTTCCTTGAGTATGAGGAAGAGGGTGGGAGTGGCTTCCACCAAAGAGGGGGGTATGTGAGAGGAGCAATGAACCCTCCATTAGCCTCAAATTTGAATTACTCTTAAGGCTTCTGATTCAGTAATCTTTTTAGCCTTTTGAGTACATTCGATTTTCTTGAATTAAGGAAAGGTGATTTAAATCAATTGATTTTGAAATGGAATTGGAATCTTGAAATCAATTGATTTTCTTCAAATTTTGGAACTCAAAATATTGAGTTTTCACTCAACATGAAGGCTCACAAAATTGACAAGAGAATCTCAAGGGTTGGGCTTGACTCTCTCATTCCACCAACTAATTAGGGATGAAATGTCAAAGCTTAGATTTGGTTGAGAAAATTTGAATTTAATGTTGAAATTAAATGGATCTTCTTTAAATTTTGAAGCTCAACATGTTAATTTTTTTTTTGAACATGCAGGTCTGCGAAATTGATATGAAGAATCCCTAGGATTAGGCTTGACTCTTTCATTCCACTAATCGACTTGGGGTGAAATGTCAAAGCCTACATTTGATTGAGAAGATTTGAATTTTAGGATTGAAATTAACAGATCTTCTTCAAATTATGAAACTCAACATATTGAATTTCATTCAAATATGCAGGTTTACAAAATTGACATGAAGACCTTAAGGTATGGCTTGACCCTTTCGCTCCACCAATTAACTTAGGGGCAAAAATGTCAAAGCCTGGAGTTGTTAGAGGGAGAGTTGAATTTTGATTTGGAAACTGAAGGGTCTTCCGTAGAATGTGAAACTTAGCATACTCGAGATTTAATCGAATATGCAAGCTTGCAACATTTATGAAGATCTTAAAGAATTTGACTTGACCATTTTGCTCTACCAATTAACTTGGAGGCAAAATGTCAAAGTCCGACTTGGATAAAAGTTTCCTCGCTAACCTCTCTATTTGATAGGTCTTTTCTTTTAGATGTTGGCCACACTCACCCAAGAAAGAAATGGGTAGAGGGACCAACGGAAGAAAGGTAGTTAAGACTACCGATGAGACAAAATTTTGCCAATATTAAAGATGGAGAGAGAGATTTAGTCCCACCGGGCGTGCCATTTTTTTTGTTGGTGGAATTTTGAAAATATGTTTTGAAAATATTGGTTTTCTTTGGGACTTAAAATTGAATTCTAAAATCGAATTGTCTCGTTAGAAAAAGTATATCACCTCGAGAGGTGAAAATAAAATTTCATAACGGTATTCAGATTTAGAATTATGAAATTCATCTTGAATATTATGACCGGATGCTAAAGAGAACTTCATATGGCACCGAAGGGTCAAAGTGAGGTTCAACTGAATATCCAGCTACAATATTCAAGAAGTGTGATCATTAGGTTCACATCCAAAGCCTTATCAAAGAAAGATGTATCTCCTTAAGGGAGAAAATATCATTCGATGATAATTCTTTGAATATGATAATAATGATCACTAGTATTTTAAGATTTCCCCAAAGAAATCCAATTGAGTTTTGAAAAATCAATTTTTTAAAATCAGGTGTGTGTGGTTCTAAATCTCCTACGAGCGCAAGCCCTCGTAGTTAATTACATCGTAGGGAGATAAAATCCCATACGAAAACTCTCGATTAAAATAATGGCAAAATTTTGTTAGATTTTCTAGGAGTGATATCAAAAAGAGATGAATTTTAGAAACTCAAAAGGGAATAGATCAAAATTGAGCAGTTATTAACGGAGACAAAGGAGGAGAGGTAGGGGACACTTTGAGATTCCGGAACCATCCGAAAGTGTCCCAACTTAATCTAAGTGTTGGGCTTTATGTTTTGGATTGAAATGATATTTAATTAGAGTTGAGCATTTTATTAAAAATTTGGGATTAGATTCCCGAAGTTTGGAGTCTTATAATCAAAGATTTGCCCCGGATCCTAAATCTATTTTGGACACTGGACCACAGTCATCCGATCCTAACTAATGCAGTGCAATGCCTGGACTTACCCCGGCCTGGATTAGGGAGCCAGCTAACCACCTAGTCGATTTAAAAGAGATGAGTCCGGTCTTTTATGAAAGAGTGGTGGGGACGTTGTAATTAAAGTTTTTGAAGAGTTGGGGCCGACATCTAGAGATTCTCCTATTTGGCCCCTTTAACTTATGTTGGGTGCTAAAATGCTAAGGACTATGCAATTAAAATTTTGACTCTTTAAGTGTGTCTCTAATGCAATGCATGCTAGTTAACAACCTCAAATCAAGTATGCTTGAAATTTTAAAAACAGGCTTAGAAAATAATTTTTTAGAAGACTGGACTTCCCCAGGTCCGGCACCTCGTCCTCATAGGTCAAACTATCCGGACTCTACCCGCAAGCGGGGAAGGGTCTAAAGCAAGGAAAGAGTAATGCAGAAATATGCATGCGACCCCGGGGTCGATCCCCGGCTAATTCCCTAGATTCGTTATCTTTCTATGTTATTCAGACTCACTAAAATTTTAGACTTTTAAGATTATGAATATAAAAAAACTTTCACACCCTCACGAGCCTCACGTATCCAGGCGAAAACAAAAGCGGCACACAATCGCCAAAAAACTAATAAAAGCAGGTAGTCCTAAAGGCAATCAATTCGTCACATCAAATATAAATTAACTAATTAATAAATGTCCATAGGCAAAGTTGCCTTCTTTATTACAAACCAGAGTTTTGCA
Source organism: Dendrobium nobile (assembly GCA_022539455.1). Lineage (NCBI taxonomy): Eukaryota > Viridiplantae > Streptophyta > Magnoliopsida > Asparagales > Orchidaceae > Dendrobium > Dendrobium nobile. The sequence continues at coordinate 55,357,032 of CM039736.1, read as the reverse complement.
GAAAGTAAAGTGGCCGGGCACCACTGACAACAACCCGGATTCTGAACCTAGTAATGACGCAAGTAGTTTTGAGTGGGATATTCTCAATCTTCAAGTCTTCAGTCTTGTTCTTCTTTGGACTCCTTTTCTTCAATCTTCTTGGAATCTTCGTAGTGGATTACCCAAATGGAGAAGAGGGCACTTCCCTTTAAGGGGAAGGCCACTCTTTCCCCTTTGGGTAGGGAGGAGTGTGGCCCAAATTTGGATCCCCAAATAGAAAAGGTCTACTCCCCTTAGGGGCATCCTTTTCTCTTCGGAGTCCAAGCTTTGGAACTATATATCCCAACTCAAAGCTAACTTTCACAACACTTAATAATTACACAAATTACATTTATATCAAATCAAAAATCTAGACTCTCCTGCAAGGTTATCCTAAGCAGTTAATTAATCAAAGAAAATATATACCCAAGCAGTTATATATGTACAGAAGAGAGAGTAAAACACACTAGCCACGCTCTTTTTATTTGGGGGCTTTAGCAGCTGAAGCACCTGTGCAAAGGGTTTATAATATATATGCATTTTTTTTTATGATTTGCCCCCCTTTTTTTATTGCCCTGCACGAGCGTGACCACCTGCAGAAAACTGTGTCAACATCCAGATCGTACCTAACCTAAGGGTAATCTAATCGCCAAACACATCAACCATCCACAGAGTGCAGAAAAGTAAGCAGACACAGCAAAGCAATTTCATCCACAACATGCAGTGAAAACTACGAAAAATCCGGCACACAGCAGTAAAGTAAACACCGGCCTAACCTAGATCTAGAGTTGGTTGTCCTAGCACATCATCTAAAGTGTGTGTAAAAGGTCGTGTGGCTGGGGTAGATCCTAAAGTGGGTTGTCAGTTAGAGTTGTCTAGAAAAGTTATGAATTTGTTAAGGCCTAAAAGGGGATTTAGATTAAAATTTAAGTATTAGTAGATTAAGAATTTTAATTGAATAGATTTTAGAAGTTAATTGATTACTACCTTTGTTTCACACCGAGGCCGTGAAGTTTATTTCACCTTCCTTAGGGCTAAGCTAATAGCCTCGTAGGCCTGGGTTACCCAGTAGCAATCGGGGTTGATTAAGTTACTTTAAGTTCGTTGTAATTAAGAGACATGAATTAATATTAGGAAGGGTTTCTTGCTGATTTTTAATGGGTTGGTTAAGGATTTTATTATCCTATTAAGAGAATTCTGAAATTTGGGAGAGTTAATGGATTATGGAAGTTATCCGGATATGCTAACTAAGGGGTCAAAATTTGACTTTAAAAAAATAGAGTTAATCTTTAGGATTTCAGATTTTTAATAAATACTAGACCCTATTATGAGTTGTTAGACAGGTAGCACACTCAATTTGGAGTTTTCTATCAAAAGTTATGATTTTTAGAAGTTTTAACCCGATTTTGACCTAGAGTTGACCAAAATGTTGACTTTTTGACTTTGACCAGATTTTGAGGGTTTGGATTTTTAGGAAAATACTAGATTTTAATTAGAGTCATTAGCCACTGAGTTTGATTGATTTATAATTTTCTATAATTAGTTATGAATTTTGGAAGTTTGGGTATTTATTGGAATTATTAAATTATTTCAATTAAGAGCCATTTTAACAATTTGAACCCAAATGAGTCTTAAACTTCTTGAAATCAACTCCAAAGATTCGAAATGATCTAAGGAGAGATCAGCAAGTGTTTAAAGATTTTTTGGGATTTTTAATAATTTTTAATTAATTAAAATGGATTAAACATTGATTTTGATTAAAATTAAATTAAAATAGATTTTAACGTCAAATTAAAGTAATTTCAATTTTCAATGATTAAGAGTTGAAATATGGTTGATTAGAGGTATTATAGGTATATTTTGGAATTAATATAAATTTATGATGATTTATTGAATTTTCTAAGTCCTTAAAGGGGCTGAAATTTGACATGCTTAATTATCTAACATAATGACCTCCAAATTGACTCAAATTTAAACCTAAGGTATATGATGTCACTACGTTTACTATGTTCAAGTTTCACCCCTATTGGGTTTGTGTACAATCCCCTATGAATTTTCTAAGTTTTCTAGACATTTCCTTAATTACTTTTGCTAGGTGTCTCTACTATTTAAATAGGCATGAAACTTGGTGTGTCTAACCCTGACATACATACAATCATACCACAGAAATATCACAGCAAAATATTAAAACCCTAAGGAGTTATGAATTTTCAAAGTTTAGGGTTCAAAATAGACCCTTTACCTTAAAAATTCATATCACAGAAATCTATCGAGCATCTGAACCTAGAAAAATTATGAAACATGTCTAAGATACTCAATAATTATCCACCAAAATTTGGGATTCATTTGATCACTGGATTGTGAGAAAATTGCGATACATGAAATTCACATAAACTCAAATATCTCACAATACCGAAATCAAAACAATATAATTTTAATTTTAATAAATACTACATTCGATTATCTTTCCAACGAGCCCAAGAACACCCAATTTGGTGGAAAACTCGATTTTCTGTGAATTTTGAAAGATTTGGAGCATTTAAAGTATTTTTTATTCAGATTTGGGTCAAATCAGCTGGCGATGACGTGGCGGCATGGCATGATGCCACGTGTCAGATCCCGGATGGACCCGTGTTTCACCCAGAGGAGGGCCGCGCGGTTTGGGGCGACGTGGCCAATTCTGGGCCGTCCGATCGCGTTACGGCTCGATCGGACGGCTCTGGTTGAACCAGAGTTAAAAAATTTCAAATGCCTATATCTTTCAAAATACTCGACGAAATTGCACGAAATTTGAACTGTAGCTAGAGGGAAATATGATCTTACAATGCCTGGAGTTTGGAGGCTCCATTCATTGTAAAATTGCTACAGTTTCAAATTAAAATTTAAACTTAAAATGAGTATAACTTACAATCCAACCGTCGGATTTTTGCGATCTTGAGTTTGTTGGAAAGCTGCAGTGATCCTCTACAACTTTGATGAAGACACCAAGAGCTGGATCTCGTCGGATCGAAAGTTATATGTGAAAGTCCTCTTTCTCTCTCTAGAATGCTCTCTCCTCACTAAAATAGTGATTTGAGGCTTGGAAATGGTTGGGAAAAGCTTGGGAAGGACTTGAAATGTGCTGGAGTGTGTAGGAGGAGCTCTTAGAAGGTTGGGGGCTGCTGGAGTTTGGAGCTTTTGATCATATCAAAGGGAATGATGAAGAAGCCCCCTTTAGGTCAAGTTTTCCCCCACTTTAACTTTGGCTTTTGGATTGGATGGTTGAGATTTGATTTGGAGTAGTTTTGGATGAGTGCCAAGTGTCCCCTATGCTGCCCAAAGCTATGGAATAGGGTTGGTGGTTGAGAGTGACTTCTCTTGGTCCATGTGAAGAGGGACCACACCTTTTTCCCCATTTAGATGAACCAATGCCAAGCCTTGTTTAAGGGGCTGATTTGAGCTCTATTAGGGGAGGAAATGGGTCACATCACATCATGTTTGAGCAGGTTCTAGACTAAGCCATGGATTGCCAAGGTGGCTTGATGATGTGGCCAAGAGTTTGAGGTCAAGAATTTGATGTTTTGAGCAAATACATGTAATTGGAGAGGATTTTGACCTCTCCAAATGAGTTGACCAAGTCAACCCAAGATGAGGATTGACTTGAAAGTCTTTGGACATGTCATGAGTGTCCAATTGAATGATTTTGAAAGGTTGATTTGATTCAAAGTAGCTTGAATGGTTAAAATTGGTAAGTGTTGGGTTAAAGGGTTGATTTGGTCAACCATGGTTGACTTGGTCAACCAGGTCAAACCATAGAGTAAGTTTGGGTTCAATGTGTTCCTAAAATTATTTAGGATCTATTGGAATGACATTTGAAGAAGATATCAAAGGTTCATAAGTCAAATCAAGTTGAGTTTAGGCCAAAAGTCCAAAAATCCCCATTTAAGGGCATTTTGGTCATTTTGGTCTCAAGTCAATTCTGGGTCAAATTAAATCTAAAAAGATGTAGATCATTTCTTAACAAGTCAATATCAAGGTATTAGGAGGGATCAAAAGATTTGGAGGGGGATCCAAAGTCAAATTCCACTAGGTGAAAGGCCTAGTGGCATGAATTATAAATATTCGAAGGTTTTGCAACATTTGGAGTTTGATTAAGTTTATGGGGTTAGAGTACTCCAAATGGGTTCAAATTTGAAGGGTAACCTCCAGAGACATGTCTTATCACTTTGCAAGTGATAGACTCTGAATCAGAGGTCATTTGACTGGGTTTTGAAGTGTTCAAAAAATCCTTGAAAAAGGTCTTTAGGACAGGGTCTTAAGACTTTGGATTTGAGTCTAGATTTTTGGATTTGGAATGGATTTCAAGTTTGAATGATTAATATTGAAGTATCCAAATCATTTACAATCATGTGGTGGTTGTTAATGAATGGATAGGGTCAAAGCTAGATCAAAGGTAGGATCAAAGTCTAGATTGAAGTTTGGATTCTCAAGTTGATTGGGCCAAAGTTTGGATGTGTTTGAAGCTTGAATTAATTTGGATTTGAATTGAATGAAGTTTGAGATTTGAATTGATTAAGGGTAGGGATTAATTTGAAGATGGAGTTGATCAAAGGTATGGATTGATTTGAGGTTGGTGTTGATCAAAGGTGGGGATTGATTTGAGTCTGGATTGGTCCTAAGATCTAGAGGGGTTCTAGGATCTAGGATCTAGGATCTAGAGGGGTTCTAGAATTTGAGATATAAGAGAATCCTAAGCTCTGGAGTAGGCCCTAAGGTCTAGCTCTAGGAAAGGATCTTAAGGTCTAGAGTGGATCCTAAGGTCTGGCTCTAGGAAAGGATCTTAAGGTCTAGAGTGGATCCTAGGATCTAGAATTAATCTAGAGTTTGGAAGGGCCTTAGTGACCTCATACAAAAATGAGGTCAACAAATGGACCCCCATGTGTGTTGGTTGAAGGAACTTCTCTGCACACATTGGCGTTGACCGAATAGAAGTGGAATCTTAAGAGTGTAAAGGGAGGGCATCTCCCAACCTTAGGCCTATAGGATGCTATTAAAAGGCTTACACCTACTAGACAGGAGAACTGGAAGAAACCAAGGTAGGGAATACCTAGCCTTGGGTCTAAGGAAGGGCATCACCCAACCTTAGGCCTATTAGGATGCTGATAGAAGACTTACTCCAAATAAGCAGATTAACTGGAAACCAAATAGGAACTACCTAGCTTTGGGTCTAAGGAAGGGCATCACCCAACCTTAAGTCTACAGGATGCTGATAGAAGACTTACTCAAAATAGGCAGATTAACTGGAAACCAAAGTAGGGAATACCTAGCTTTGGGTCTAAGGAAGGGCATCACCCAACCTTAGGTCTACAGGATGCTGATAGAAGACTTACTCCTAGTAGACGGATCAACTGGAAACCAAGGTAGGGAATACCTAACCTTGGGTCTAAGGAAGGGCATCACCCAACCTTAGGTTACAGGATGCTGATAGAAGACTTACTCCTAGTAGACGGATCAACTGGAAACCAAGGTAGGGAATACCTACCTTGGGTCTAAGGAAGGGCATCACCCAACCTTAGGCCTATAGGATGCTGATAGAAGACTTACTCCTAATAGGCAAAATTAACTGGAAACCAAGTAGGGAATACCTAGCTTTGGGTCTAAGGAAGGGCATCACCCAACCTTAGGTCTACAGGATGCTGATAGAAGACTTACTCCTAATAGACAGAATCAACTGGAAACCAAGGTAGGGAATACCTAGCCTTGGGTCTAAGGAGGGCATCACCCAACCTTAGGCCTATAGGATGCTGATAGAAGACTTACTCCTAATAGGCAAAATTAACTGAAACCAAGTAGGGAATACCTAGCTTTGGGTCTAAGGAAGGGCATCACCCAACCTTAGGTCTACAGGATGCTGATAGAAGACTTACTCCTAGTAGACAGATCAACTGGAAACCAAGGTAGGGAATACCTAGCCTTGGGTCTAAGGAAGGGCATCACCCAACCTTAGGCCTATAGGATGCTGATAGAAGACTTACTCATAATAGGCCAAATTAACTGGAAACCAAAGTAGGGAATACCTAGCTTTGGGTCTAAGAAAGGGCATCACCCAACCTTAGGTCTATAGGATGCTGATAGAAGACTTACTCCTAGTAGACAGATCAACTGGAAACCAAGGTAGGGAATACCTAGCCTTGGGTCTAAGGAAGGGCATCACCCAACCTTAGGCCTATAGGATGCTGATAGAAGACTTACTCCTAATAGGCAAAATTAACTGGAAACCAAAGTAGGGAATACCTAGCTTTGGGTCTAAGGAAGGGCATCACCCTACCTTAGGTCTACAGGATGCTGATAGAAGACTTACTCCTAGTAGACAGATCAACTGGAAACCAAGGTAGGGAATACCTAGCCTTGGTCTAAGGAAGGGCATCACCCAACCTTAGGCCTATAGGATGCTGATAGAAGACTTACTCCTAATAGGCAAAATTAACTGGCAAACTAGGGTGGTGCCACGAAGGGCGTACTCCACCACTAGCGAATGTCATGTGGGGAGGAAACTTGCTCCACACAGAGGACCGAAGCTGGCAAACTAGGATGGTGCCATAAGGGCGTACTCCACCACTAGCGAGTATGAATTAGGATGGTGCCACGAAGGGCGTACTCCACCACTAACCCAAGTCAAATGCCAGGGTGGTGCCACGGAGGGCGTACTCCACCAATAGCAGGTGAGAATCAGGATGGTGGCCACGAAGGGGTACTCCACCACTGATCCACAGGTAAAAAGCCAGGATGGTGCCATAGGGGCGTACTCCACCACTAGCGGGTCTAATCCTAAGGAAAGGAGAGACCTAACCTTAAGGAAAAGAGAATTGGAAATAATGATTGATGATTTTGAATTTGATTTGATTTCTTTGAATTTGAAGGGTGAATTTGAT